>LBNU01018967.1:145791-156350 GCA_014162995.1 Artemisia annua
TATTTTCTTTGTAATTTGTTAACTTAATAAATAGATAATAAGTAGTAATTAATTAATAATAATTATATAAATAGTATAATAATTATATTTTAAGTTCTAAAATAGATTTTACACATTTTTAGATTTTTCTAAGTTTTTAGTTTATTTTCTAAATAAATTTTCCATTTCCTTTTTAGATTAATATATTAATAATAAGTAATAAATAGTTAATAATTAATAAGTAGTAATTAAATAAGTAATATAAATAGTTTTAATTTTCCCAATTTTATTTTAAGTTATTGTAGACTTTTAGAAATTAAATTTGCAAGTTTTTAGGATAATTTCTTATCATTCGTAATTTTAATTTGTTTTAGTAATTATAAATAGTTTTTAAGTAATAATAATTATATAAATAATTAGATAAATAAGTTTTTAAGTTTTTAATCACTTTTTAAGTTATTTTACATTTTTAGAATTTCACTTTTATTTTCTAAATTATTTTCTAACTTTTTAGATAATTTGTATTTGTTTTTAATTTCTATACTTAGTATTTCATTTTCCTTTTATCTTTCAATCATCATTTAATCTTAGTTTTCTATTTTTATATTTTTTAATTTGCATTTAAGTCGCCTTAAATCACTAGATTTTCACCATAGTTATAGTGATTGACTTTTGTTCACACACACCTTTTTCATTCAACACTCTTTGACTCAGGAATCTTTTTATCACAAGGATATCACACTCCAGGGAAACATAACGAACCCGGGAATCATGTATTCTCCAGGATACATTTGCATTGGAGTCCTCCAGCAGTTTGCTTTCTGTTGACCAAATCCATTGCCGATGACGAATAATTACCGTTTGGGCACAATCAGCTTACTTCGCCTGTAAATCAACTCGCTACGAAAGTTTCAAACTCGCTACAGACGAAATCCCAAACTCGCTAGCAAATCCAACTCGCTACAAACTCTTTCCAAACTCGCTACGCAATTCCAAACTCCTGCCTACAACTCTTTCCAACTCGCTAGCAATTCCAAACTCGCTACAAGCTATTAAACCCTAAGTTTTGAAAACTCGGGGGTATTAAAAACCCTAAGATTTGTAAACTCGCCTATTAAACCCTAAGTGGTGTGAAACTCGCTATTAAAACCCTAACTTATTATGCGAAGCGTTTATCGATTTTCCAACAAGCTGATACCAAGAAGATTATAGGACCAATTTGAAATATGCTGTGAAAACCTTAATAAACTTATGAAAACCTCAAACCAAACAAAGTTACAAGTACAAAACACTATAAATGGGGAGATCCAAACTAGCCAAACTAATCAAAGAAACAACCCCAAAATATCCCTAGGCCGAATGCATACCACTTGCTAGTCACCAGTTGTAACATACAATTCATATAATCATTAACCAAGAAAGAAAAAAGAAGAACGAGACAAGAATTATGGGGAAGAACTCTTAATATTGCATATGATAAACTTGATATTCAAATGAGAACCAACAAGACTTCTAACCAAGGCTTACATGTATTAATATAGGAAGTCCCAAGCGGTATTCATGTCAATTCTTAGCCTATTACATACTTGGGCCCTTGGATCTCATACAATGTGACATTACATCATAAACCTTACTAAACATAAGAAATGTAAAACATAATAAGTCAAATAAGCAACCTATTACAAATATAAGACCGTTCTACTTTTATACCGTGAAACGTGCTTTCCTAATCTATTTTTTTTATTATATCTTTTCTAACGGTCAAAATGACCCTTTTTCCTTTCTTTCTATCCTCCCACCTTTCTTCTACTGGCTAACTTTCACCTCCCGTACACCCATCTTTTCTATCTATATCTCTCCTCAAAAGCCACCCAATCTATCACTCCCCCAACCCACTAACACCTCTTTCCTAACCTTTTTATTCTCTCTTTTATGGACACTTTCTCTGGCAATCATTTCTCCACCTACACCATATCCCGCCAAACCCAATTCTGTGGCTTATTTATGACCTTCACAGCAATTTTATATTGGTTATTTATTTCTATTTAGTCTCCAGGAGCATTTTTTTTTCTCTTTTTATGGGCTGAGTCATATATAGCACAAGAAGGTGCAATTTCTTTTCCTCACCACTTTTTAGTATAAATTACTTCTTTATTTATCTTTTGATATGTCTCTCTTTTTCTTCTAATTTTAGACTTAGTTTCAGTTGTAATTCCAACTTCTTAATTTAATTCAAGTAATCTTTCAGTTTTAAGAAATTTGCATTTTCACTTTAAATTTTAAGTTTCTTGTTACTTTGCTTAATTGCACTTGCACAATCTCAGAAGCTTTTATAAACCTTTGTGAAGTGATTTGAGGTTTTAACTCAGAAAAGAAAAAAAAATAATAAAAAGAAAAATACAAAGAAAATCAAAAAAAAAATGGAGAAAGAAAGAAGAAGAAGTTGCAGTAGCAAATATGGTGGTGATTATTGTTTAGAATCCCATGGGGGATGTTAGGACATGAATTGGTTACTGGTTCTCAGATTCCTCCTAACCCTTGAATGTCAAGTATGTTTTATTATATAATTTAGTCAAAATCTTTGATAGTTAATATTTGTTGCTAATAGCTGCTGCTTTCTGCTTGTTTGAGTTCATTTTAGCATTGTAAAAGTTAATTAGTCAATATAGTTTGGTAATTTAGTCAATTGCTTTAAAAACCTTTGAATTTGCTTCATATAGGGGTGTTTGGAATTGCTGTTTTGGTTGGGTAGTTGTGGTTTCTATTAGTCAATGGTTATTTAAACAGCATTCTTGGGCTCAAATTACCTCAGTCAAACGTTTGCCTTGGTAGAATTTTAGTAAAAAGTCAATATAACCCTTAATCCTCATTACTGTGCAAACTGTTAGGTTATTAGAGTAGTATAACCATCATTTAGTCTTAAAACTTGCTTAGGTTGCTTAAATTGGTCTCACTTTAGCTTAGTATAACTTATTTGGTCACCTAGGATCACTGTAATCTCACATTAGTCAACTTGTGCACTAAACTTAAAAAGTCAATATTCAAGCTGATAAAATGGGACAGACTTCTTGATTGCTTGTAGAGGTCAATTTGGCTTGTACTTAGGAGAAACTTGTTAAATTGTGTTCCCTGGTGGCTTGTGAGTGTGATTCAGCAAGAAAAACCCATTTTCAAATTCATTAGCTCATTAAAAATCACCCTCCAAGTGACCTGTTTGCCTAGATGCATCCCCTGCACCTCAGTTTTTGCCAAATTTGAATTCCCCATAGATTGGTCAATTTTTGTTGTTAGGCTTTGTTCTTTGTAGGTTTAGAAAGCCCCCTAGGTAGAGTTTAGGGTTTAGTTTTTGGTTTGACTTGTATTGCTTATTTAGTGCTTATTGACAAGCCATCTTTTGGTCTAGTGAGACTGCATGCTCTCTAAGCTCAGTGTATACTGAGCTTGATTGATCTTGATTCCTTCTTGATTATTGTTGTTATTACTTATCTCATTGTTGTTACTGTATTGTTGCTTATTAGTTTGTATAAGCTTTTGAAAGCTTAACTGCTTATTTGAGCTTATTGGCTTTTTGGGCTGCTGCTACAATTTTTGTTGTTGTTCTTGCTTGTTCTTGAAATTCTGCTTACTCCTGTTCTTGATCTTGTTGTTGTTACTATTGATATTGTTGTTTATGATTGTTGTTGCTGCATTAATTGGTAAAGCTCACTTGAGCTTTTGAACTTATTTGAGCTGAGAACAAGAATTATAAAGAAAACAAAAACAAATTTTGGTCCTTGAATCTGTTTTAGATCTTGTATTCTAAATTAGAATTGGTTTAAGTATTTTGATTGTTGAATCTGTTTTCAAAAGTTTTTGAGTTTGTGATTGTGTGTCAGTAAAAAGGAAAGAAGGAAAACAAAAGAAAAAAAAGAAAAAAGAAATAAATTTTGTGT
This sequence comes from Artemisia annua, assembly GCA_014162995.1. Classification (NCBI taxonomy): domain Eukaryota; kingdom Viridiplantae; phylum Streptophyta; class Magnoliopsida; order Asterales; family Asteraceae; genus Artemisia; species Artemisia annua. The sequence goes on from LBNU01018967.1 coordinate 149,703, forward strand.
AAAAATTTAGGGTCGAACCCCTGACCTCTTGCACACAGAGACACACCACACACAACACATAACCAACTGCCCTAGGGACTTCTCAGGTTAAATGTTCCACTTTTTATTTTTATAGTAGTAATGGTCTTTTAAGCTTATTTTAGCTTTTGAGCTTTTTACAGCTTATTGAAACTGCTTTTTCCAAACTTTTTATTTTTCTTAGATTTGTTTTAGCTTAAATTAATTTCCAGAAAAACCTCATATTTATTTAGATAGTTTTAGTATTTCTTTTGATTTAACTAGTGTTTAATAGTTTTTAATTCATATTAATTAGAATTTTTATTAAATAATTAATTTTCTTTTTTCTAAAATTTTCTTTTGTCTTTTAGTGCGTTAGAAAATTATTTGTAGGCCCGTAGGATTTGCGTAGCAATAATTTCGCGTTTTTATTTGTACGTTGACGTTTATTTAGAATAAACGTCACGTTACTTGTTTATATTGTGTTTTAGGATTCCCGATACCTATTTTTGATTCCCGTAGTATTTTAGGATTTCCTTAGTTTTCCAATTGCCTTTTGTTCCCTTTAGGTTAATTTATTTTCATCCTCGTTCGTTAATTTTCCATTTTCGTTAATTTAACGTACCATAAAACCAAACAATCTTTCACAACCAAACATACAAGTCTTTAATCTCGATCTTTCACGAAGCTTTCCATTCACACCTCGTTGGGGTACGACTCGGGAAATCACTTCCCGGTCTCACAAATATCACATTGCACGAGTTTACGAGGTAATCTTTTTCCTAAAAGGTTTACTTGTATTTCTCTACGTCTAGTTGTCACTCACGATAACTTTGACTCCACTTTGTTGATATTTTTGAATACTTGTTGTTTTACACACTAAAACACAACGAATCAAATGGCGCCGCTGCCGGGGAGGCTGTGTGCGAAAGTCTCGTAAAAGGTTTTAACGATTAGTCTTGTAGAACCTTCGCAAGAAGTTATCGCTTTCAAAAACTTATAAAAAACCAAAAATATTTTTCTTTTGTTTCTAGTATATTTATTATATCTATAAAAGATTAAAAACACAAAAAGATTTTCCCGTTTTCTTTGTTTAATAATTACAACAATAAAATCTACCGCCGAAAATCAAGGCAGAACACTTCCCAACTGGGGGTGTGAACATTAATAAGTTCCCAAACCTAAGATCAAAACTTGCCTTTGTATCACTTGCGTTTTGGAAAACTTTTAAACGATAAGCAAACTTTAAGAGGAGTCGAAACGGTATAGGGCGATCCAACGAACTTCGCCCTAGCGAGAGATCCATTCTTCTCTCCCGCTCCTTTGTGCGTTTGTCCTTAAAGGTTAACCTTACGTTTTTGATTATTGGTTTAAGTTCCCCTGTCTTTCAAGTTGGTCTTGTTTTGAATTGTGTTTTTTGTGGTGCATGCGCACTCGTTCGTCTACGTCATCAAGTCCTTTGCAATCGCTAAACAACATTCCAAGAAGGCGTAATCGTCGACGTGCCCGTCCAATAGTCGAACCCGAGATTCGCACTATTCCTCCCATCATGGCGGCCGAGCCCACTATGAATGAGCTTCTCCAAGCACCCATCGAGGGTTATGGAGATGCTATCGTTGTTCCAGCCATCGTGGCTGACAACTTTGAACTCAAGACCGGGTTGATAAACCTAGTCACATCCCGGCAATTCTATGGTTTTGAAAGGGACGACCCTCAAGATCACATTCGATGGTTCAACAAAATCACTTCCACCATCAAATGCAAAAACGTCCCTGAAGAGGCAATCAAACTTCTTCTCTTCCCGTTTTCTCTCGATGGGACCGCCAAAAATTGGCTTGACAAACAACCCCCTCGATCGATCGAAACATGGGAAGATTTAGTCAAGAAGTTTGTGAACGAGTTTTTCCCTCCTTCCAAAACCACCGCCCTCAAGAATGAGATCATGAAATTCACGCAAAAATTCGATGAATCATTCAATGAGGCGTGGGATCGATTCAAGGACATGCTTCGTAAATGTCCTCATCATGGGTTTTCCGAGTTAATGCAACTCGATACCTTCTATAACGGAGTGAGCCAAATCGATCAAGACTCTCTAAATGCCTCCGCGGGAGGTAATTTCTTGAATCGAACCACTAGGGATGCTTTGGCTATCATTGAAAATAAGTCTAAGGTACGCATTCCGCGAAGCAAACCGATTGTTTCCCATGCAAATGCTAGTCCTTCTACTTCATTACCCGTGGCTCAATCTAGCACCGATGCTAGGCTTGACAAGCTCACGGAAGCCATCCATGCCTTAGTACTCACCCAAAACAAGAAAGTTTCTCCACAAGCTTCTCAACCTGCCGAGGTTAAGAAAATTGAAGTTTGTGTGACTTGTGGCGGTCCACACGCCTATTATAATTGTACCGCCACCGAAGGCAATCCATTCGAGGTTAATGCAATAGCCGGTAGTTCTAATCAAGGAGGTAACCAATACCGTCCTCAAATGGAGCAAAATTACCGTGCTAGCAACCAAAGTGGACCACCCGGTTTCCCTCAAAATTTCAATCAAAACCGTAACCAAAACCAAAATCGAATGAACCAAGGTTTTCAAAACCAAGGGAATTTCAATCAAGGGTTTCAAAATCAAGGAAACTTGAATAGAAACCAAGGTTATGGTAATCAAGGAAACAATTTTCATGGTAATGGTAATCATAACCAAGGAAATTTCCAACATCAAGCTTTCAATCAAAACAACCGAGCTCAAAATTCTCCTAATCAAAATCAAGCCGTTGTTCAAACTCAATCGTCAACCGATGAATTGTTGAAACAATTCATGAAAGCTCAAGAAGAAACAAACAGGTTGTTGGTTAGTCAGATTTCTGAACTAAAGAAGTCTTTAAATGATCGACCTTCGGGATCGGGTACGCTTCCAAGCAACACGATCGCCAACCCGAAGGGCGATGTAAAGGCGATCACAACCCGTAGTGGTGTTTCTTATGATGGACCCTCAACTTCTACTACTCCTCCTAAGGAAGTGGAACGAGATCCCGAGGTGACAAAGAACAAGGTGCATTCCTCAAGCCCACGAAGTACCGCTCAAGTTCAACCTCCGGAAGTCCCAATTTCAACTCCCGAATTTGATTTTCCAAAGAGCATTCCTAAGCCTTCGATTCCATATCCCTCGAGGCTTAATGATCAAAAACTCCGTGACAAAACTAATCTCCAAATGAAGAAGTTCCTTGAAATTTTTCAAAAATTACACTTCGACATTAGTTTTGCGGATGCTCTTCTTTACATGCCCAAGTTTGCTTCTACTTTCGAAAGTCTTCTTAGCAACAAAGAGAAAATGATGGAGCTCACCAACACTCGTTTGAATGAAAATTGTTCGTGAAGATTAAACTTAAAACTTGTAAAGATTAATAAGAAAGATGATGATGAATGACAATAAGCTAAAGAAAATTTTAAGACATGTAAAAGTAAAACTTGTATTAAGAAAATAAAACTTACTCTAAAAAAAAACTAAAGACCAAAATAAAAATGAAGACTCAATTAAAGACTAGTCTTGGAGGAGAAGCCAAGGGGTATATTTAAGGGAGCAAGGGTGCTTCCTTTTTGCCTACGTGTACAATTTGCCCCCTATACTTTTACAACTCAAGAAATCATCACATAAACTTCTATTACACACTACTATAACTTCTAAAAATGAAACTTAGGTCCTTGTAACTTGAGGTAGCGTGTTGACGTGTTCTCTAAAAGACTTCAACGATGTAAAAGTGATCACTTGCTCGAATTTGGGACGCTTATGGTGATAATTATCTTTGATCTGCGATTAAGTGTCTCTTTCATTTTCTTGAGTCTTTAGGAGATAAATTCATCGTCACGGGCTTTTCTTAAGCAAATATCATCAATGACTTGGCTTTTAAACACTTTTCCACATCTCGTGCTCGTTTTAGGCTTTTTGGTTGATTTTGATGTCATTTATGCATTATCCTTCCCTGCACGATCACAAACACAAAAACACGATATCTTTGGCGTTTAACGTTAGTTTTTGGTCTTAAAGAGCCTGAAAATGGTGAATAAAAGGTATGTGAATAAGCACATACCAAAGTTCAAAAATGATAAATGTACATAAACCTAGCAAGGAAATTGTGGTAGAACTTATAAAAAAAATAGGTGATGTACTTACTTGAAAACCTTATAACTTTTATGTAGAAAAAAAACCTAACAATCCATAGGTTTATATTGCAAAACCTTGTAATGGATGTATTCTAAGTCTTGTAAAATATTTTGTACTTGAAAAACTTGATCATCCTTGGGTCTTGTATATGGAACGAGCAAGAGGAAGCAAGGAGGAAGAGAGAGCAAATTTTTCTTGATAAATTTTTAGTAGCATGCAAAATGTGAGTTGTAAATTGAGTTAGTGAATTTGATATGTGTTTCAAAGGCACCAAGTGTCCTTGGAGACACCTTGGCCGGCCACCTCATAGAGGTGGTATATTAGTCATGGTTTTTGTACCACTTTGTTTTACGGGGTACCGTTTAGTGCATAGTTTTGGTATTTTAGCGTTACCGGGTACCGGGTTAATTAAAAATAAAATATAACGGGACAATACGGGATATAATAAAGTTGTAAAAATTATAAAAATATAATTTTCATATACATTAGGTATTTTGATAGGTATCACTTTGTTAATACAAATTATTATATATATAAGTTCAAGTAAGTGTTTATTATTTGGTTATCCACCAAAAATAAATAATATATAGTTTTATAACCTTAGTGGAAAAATAACTAATATAAAATATATTAGTGCCCTAGTGGAATTTGGTTGGTACATTAGGTTAAAAACTAATAACATGCCTTATTATTTATATACAAATAAATAAATAAGTATAACTTGAAAATATATAATCTACGAGTGGAATAGAATGCAAATGATGTTGTGATGCAATGTAGACTATCCCTAGTCCATGAAATGTACGATGAATGATAATGTGACTTAACCTACCCGGTTTCGTCAAATGAATATCCGTAAACCCTGTTTACATGAAATGTTGAATTGAAATTCAATGAATAGGAAATGTCGGGACGTAGGAAATTGACCTGAAATTGCGAATTGTGACATTCTTCCCTCCTAACAGGAATCCAGTCCCTGGATTCAGTTCATGTTAATCTCTGAAGTGGTATTGGTGAAATAATGTGGATAATTGAGTCGCTTTTGGTCTTCCCGTACCCAAGTATACTCGGGACTTCTTCGGGAATTCCCGCGAATTTTCATGATAGAATTTGACTTTGTTTCAACTGCTTGACCTCACGGTCCATGATTTTTGCTGGCTTATACAGTGCTGAGTACGTCCTGTAGTGCTCAGATAGTTCTCTTTAAGGTTTGTTGATCTGAGGATGGTAGAGCATGTATATCCGATTGGAAAGAGAATATTTAAAGGAATTGTTAGAAGTTTGAGGAGGATCGTCTATCCTTTCATCGTTTTCTTGTGTTATGTAATATTGTTCGTAGATGGAAAGTCTCTCCTAGAGATGTCAATGGAAAAATCCAACTTAATGGCTGAATGAGTGACAAACGGTGTACGTATCCAAGGAGGATTTGTCGAAAGGGATGTTCATGAAAAATTTTATTTGTTTACAAAACTTTTGAATGAAAGTTGTTATTAGTAATTCTTGAAAATGTGACTATTTCCTTCATGGCATAATCCTTCCTGAATTATACATAGGTGATCAGGCTATGTATACTTGAGGACAAATGATGCGATGCTTGATTTAGTCAAATAGCGTTACTTTTCTCAAAAGTTTTAGATGGTGTTCAACTTGTTGTTTTAGATGGTATGCCAGATAATTCTTTTCAGGGTAGCATGAAAATTGTTTCGTGTAATGGTGGTAATCACTTGATAACAATAATAGAAAAAATCAATTTATTGAGTGGTGACAAAATAGCTTGGAATAAAATTTGTTAAATGGTTCATTGGATACGTGGGAGAATCTTAAGGAATGGTAATAGTCTACTTTTTCGTCAAAAATGAAATTGGCCTAATCCCCGTTAAGACAATGGTATAATGTTGCGACACAATTGAAAATTTGAACAATTGGAATAGAAAATTGAATAAGCGAAGGTTATGATTATCGCGGAGATAACAAAAGATAGATATTACATTGGATGGAAAAGTGCTTATTACAACCAGATTATGTCAACGTACAAACGGAAAATACAAAAGAAAGGTACAACCCTAGAGGGCTCGAACTACGGTTTATATATTAAAACATGAACTCCTTCTTATCTTAAGCACGGTTATTATTTTTGATGTTGCTAATGTCCCGGTGGTCTTTCTTCTAACAACACATACTATTCCTCGAATTAATCCATCTTGGTTCCCATGTCCTGATTTCCTTGTTGTGGACAATCATTCCTAAAATGTCCTTTCTCTCCACAACCAAAACACGTCACTGAGGGTCTCTGATTGCCTGTAATTATAGGGAATTTGCATTCTCTAGCCGAATGGCCAAGCTTCTTACAGTTATCACAAGGTTTAGGGCAATTCCCAGGGTTATGATGAAGTGGACATATGTTGCATTTCGGTAAGGTACCAGTGTAAACTCTCTTTTCATTCTGCCCTGTAGCATAGGCCTTAGCAACCTCTTGTCTCTTGGGTGATTGT
>LBNU01018967.1:192258-204890 GCA_014162995.1 Artemisia annua
CACTTTCTTTTTAAGGAAGTAAATACTAAGTTATGACACACACAATGTCACATCAACTTATGCATTGACTCAATGTGGAATACTTCCAAAAGTATGTAAGAACCAAAGATGGTCAAACACATAAACTTTCTATTAATGTGATGTGACACTTTCTTTTTAAAGAAATAAAGACTATGTTTATATTTAAAAAGAAATGTTAAGTCTAGTTTATACAAGACTTAAAACTAAAGTGATGAATTACTTATAAGCTAAAGTTTGACTTTGTCATTAACAAAACTTAGCAAAGATCGTAAAATATAAATAACGTTTTTAGGCGATATTTGTATTAACAGATTCGGTCACCCCAAGTACGATTAAGCATTATTTAGCTCGTAGTAGTTATAATAGTTATTAGTACGTAGATTAGAAGTAGTTAGTATTCTTGGAGTCGGGTCGGGTCTTTACCCACTGTCAGCCCGATCCACAGCCCGTAGTGGCAAAACCTTGTACATATAAAAGCCCTCTCCATCCTTGGAGAGGGTCGAACCTCTCATAATCTCATTTTCTTTTCTTTTTTTTGGTTTTCTCTCAAGTTTCCATCTTCTTTCTCTCTCTACTTTCTCTCTCTAGATTTCTTTCTTTCTTTTCTCTTAGATTCGATCCATACACTCAAACCAAACGTGTTATATGTTTATCTAGTATCCTACACTACTTGGTATCATCTTCCAAGCCTTGGAGCTCAATGTAACAATTCCAACTTGCCACGGAATGTTATGCTGATATTTAGAAATTCCAACAATAGTTGGATCGTAAGTTGAAGGACAAACCCCAAAACCAAAATCAGTCATATAAGGCACAACGATACCAACGGATTTCCTGATAGATGGGTTCCAAATAACTGTTGGAAAATTTAGTGCACTTGAAGGATTAATTCACACCTGGTAATGGGTTTGGAGGTACGGAGTGTACACTCATTTGGTCACTAAATTCCTTGACTCAATAGTGGTTATGATAGTTGAATCTGCTGCTAGTAGTAAACTAAAGTACTGCTTGATCAAAGTGTTGCTTGATCAAAGTGTTGCTTGATCAAAGTACTGATTGTTCAAAGTACTGATTGTTCAAAGTACTGCTTCATTATTATGGAAAGTACTGTTACGTTTTAACCACTGATCCTTACTATTATGGAATGTATTATGTTATAATTAATGGGCCGTTAACTATACATAATTCCATGGGCTAGGGTTTGAGTATTCTCTATTATAAATAGAGGTCATAACACATCTGCATGAATACAATTAACATCAAACCCTAAAACTAAATACGCGTCTGGTTCTTGCTTTGTGCCTAAAACAAGAACATCACTTGGTCTTATCCCATAGAGATATTCGTGTAACCCAGGAATAGGGTCGAATAGTTTCTATTGGAAAGTGATACCACGATTTCAAGTGAATATCCAGTACCTTATTGATTATCTTAACCCTAATCTGGGAACACAGAAACACATAATAACCAACAATCAATAGAAACTATTAGTGATAATCAATGGCTGCTGCTATGAGACAAATGGCTGCTAACTTTTCCAAGTTGGAAAAGTTTGAAGGTGTTGATTTCAGAAGATGGCAAAAGAAGATGCACTTCTTGTTGTCAAGTATGAATGTGGTGTATGTTCTGACTACTGCTATTCCTCAAGATTATGGGGATGATGCTACTATGGAACAGATGAGGGCAAGAAGCAAGTGGGAGAATGATGACTATGTCTGCAGAGGTTTAATCCTCAATGGTATGTCTGATTCTCTTTTTGATATTTATCAGAATGTTGAGTCTTCTCATGAATTATGGGATTCCTTGGAAGCCAAGTATATGGCTGAGGATGCATCAAGTAAGAAGTTCCTTGTAAGTAATTTTAACAATTACAAAATGGTTGATTCTAGACCTGTCATGGAACAATACAATGAACTTCTTAGTATACTTGGTCGATTCACACAACACAAGATGAACATGGATGAGGCTATTTCAGTCTCTTGTATCATCGATAAACTACCTCCTTCTTGGAAAGATTTCAAGCATATGCTTAAGCATAAGAAGGAGGAGTTAACTCTTGTTGAGTTGGGCAGTCACTTGCGCATTGAGGAATCACTCAAAGCACAAGACATTGACAAGCCAAAGAGTAGCAATGCTACTGGTCCATCAGTTGTCAATGTGGTGGAGCATAACAACTCCTCCAGGAACAATGACAACAAGGGCAAGCGTAAGCATCATGATAACACCAAAGATGATCTTAACAAGAAACCAAAAGTGACTTGTTGGAAGTGTGGGAAACCTGGACACTTCAGGAAAGATTGCAAGGGTGGTAAAGTTGGAAACAAATCCAATGGATCAGGCACAAGTGGAGGGAATGGCAACACCAATTCTCTGAAAGGTCAGAATATGTTTAATAAGTCTTTTGAGATTTATTATGTTACATATATATCTGAAATTTACTTTGTGCAGGATGATGATGTTGCTTGGTGGGTTGACTCTGGAGCTACAATTCATGTGTGTAAAGATAGAAGCTGGTTCAAGACTTATGAGTCAATGAATGATGGTTCTATTCTTCATATGGGAAACGAGTCAACTGCCCTGGTGCATGGAAAAGGATGTGTGGATTTGAAGTTTAGTTCTGGAAAGATTGTTTCTTTGTTTAATGTTTTACATGTTCCTGATATTAGAAAGAATTTGGTTTCTAGTAGTGTTTTGAATAATTGTGGTTATAAACAAGTGATTGAATCTGATAAGTATGTTTTGTCTAAACATGGTGTATTTATTGGTTTTGGCTATTTGTGTAATCAAATGTTTAGGCTTAATATTGTTCATGATAATGTTAATTCTGCTTTTACGTCAACCACTAAATTGAATGATTCAAATTTATGGCATGCTAGACTTGGCCATGTATACTTTAAAAGAATGCAAGATATGTCTAAAGATGGATTAATTCCAGCAATTGACATGGACACTAAAAAGTGTAAAACTTGTATGATGAACAAAATAACTAGGAAACCTTTTCAAAGTGTAAAACGTGAAACTAAACTGTTGGAACTGATTCATAGTGATCTATGTGATTTGCATGCTACTCCCTCTTTGGGGAATAAGAAATACTTTGTGACTTTTATTGATGATGCTTCTAGGTTTTGTTATGTTTATTTGTTAAATATTAAGGATGAAGCATTAGATAAATTTAAAGTATTTAAAACTTAAGTTGAATTGCAACAAGGGTCTCTAATCAAAAGATTTAGGACTGATAGGGGAGGTGAGTACATGGATACTCTGTATTTTCAGTCTGTTGGTATAATCCATGAAACGACTACTCCCTATACACCTCAGCAAAATGGTATTTCTGAAAGGAAAAACAGGGTGCTGAAGGAGATGGTTAATTCCATGTTGTCCTATTCAGGGCTGATCAAGGGTTCTGAGGTGAAGCTATGTTAACAGCTTGCTATTTATTAAACAGGGTTCCTAATAAAAGGAACAAGGTTACCCCTGATCCAAAGCAGAAAACATTGGGTGAAAGAGGCATTGAATGCATCTTTGTTGGATATGCTGAGCATTCCAAGGCATATAGGTTCTATGTTATTGAACCTAATGAATCTGTTTCAATTAACTCTATAATTGAATCAAGAGATGCACTCTTTGATGAGAATAGATTTTCATCAGTCCCTAGACCAAGTCAGAGGATTCCAGATGGAACCAATGATACTGGTGTTTCAGAGATCCCTAATGAGGTTTCTGATGAGGTTGTAGAACAACAACCTAAACCTGAGCTCAGAAGAAGCAAAAGGGTTAGGACTCCAAAGTCATTTGGACCTGAATTTAAATTATACTTAATTGAAGGTACAAGGAGTGAGGTCTCTGACCAATAATCCTATTGCTTCATTGTTGAGGATGATCCCAAAACATTTGAAGAAGCAATGAAGTCCCAGGATGTTGCTTTCTGGAAAGAAGCAATTAATGATGAAATGGGCTCCATCATGGGCAATAACACTTGGGTGTTGACTGATCTACCACCTGGTTGCAACCCTCTAGGTTGCCAATGGATTTTCAAAAAGAAAATGAAGGTAGATGGAACTGTTGAAAAGTTCATGGCAAGACTAGTTATTCAGGGCTTTAAACAAAAGTCAGGAATAGACTATTTTGATACTTATGCCTCTGTGGCTCGTATCAGTACCATAAGATTGCTAATTGCTTTGGCATCAATTCACAATCTGATTATTCATCAGATGGATGTGAAGACAACTTTCATGAATGGTGATTTAGATGAGGAGGTTTACATGAACCAACCTCAGGGCTTCATCATGCTTGGCAATGAAAACAAGGTGTGTAAACTGATTAAGTGTCTTTATGGACTAAAACAGGCACCTAAGCAATGGCATCAAAAATTTGATGAAGTGGTTTTGTCTAGCGGTTATTCACTTAATCAGGCTGACAAATGTGTATATAGCAAATTTGATGAATCTGGTAAAGGAGTCATCATTTGTCTATATGTTGATGACATGTTGATCTTTGGCACTGACCAAAATCAAGTTGATCTTACAAAAGAATTTTTGTCATCAAAGTTCTCCCTGAAGGATATGGGGGAGGCAGATGTTATCCTTGGTATTAGGATTAGACATGAAAGTAACAAGATTTCTATCTCTCAGTCTCATTACATTGAGAAGGTGTTGAGGAAATTTAATTACTTTGATTGTACTCCAGTAAGTACTCCTATGGATACAAGTGAGAAGCTAATGCCTAATACTGGCAAAGTTGTATCTCAACTTGAGTATTCTAGGGTAATTGGCTGCTTGATGTATGCCATGACTTGTACTAGACCTGATATTGCTTTTCCAGTGGGTAAACTGAGCAGGTATACTAGTAATCCTAGTGCTCATCACTGGCAAGCAATTCAGAGGGTCTTTAAGTATTTGAAAAGAACTATGGATTGTAGTCTTTCATATACTTGTTATCCTTCAGTGTTGGAAGGATACACTGATGCAAGTTGGATCAGTAACACTGAAGATAATTCGTCTACCAGTGGTTGGGTATTCCTACTTGGTGGAGGTGCAATTTCTTGGGCATCCACGAAACAAACTTGCATCACCAGTTCAACCATGGAATCTGAATTTGTGGCTTTAGCTGCTGCTGGTAAAGAAGCTGAATGGTTGAGAAACTTGCTTCTTGAGATTCCATTGTGGCCTAAACCTATAGCATCTATTTCTATCCGGTGTGATAGTGCTGCTACATTGGCAAAGGCTTATAGCCAGATGTACAATGGGAAGTCTAGACACTTAGGTGTCAGGCATAGCATGATTCGTGAGCTTATCATGAATGGGATGGTATCTATAGAGTTTGTTAGATCTCAACAAAACTTAGCTGATCACTTGACGAAGGGTTTGGCTAGAGACTTGGTTTTAAAGTCTGCTAAAGGGATGGGTTTAAGTCCAACTTAGTCACTGAATGCAAAGACACCCAACTCCCTTCTGTGGAAACTTGGAAGCTGAGTTCAACGTGGAAAGCTGAACATTTAGTGGACTGAAGCACATGTTTTATATTACATCCCAAGGTTGTGCTTGTTACCTGCTGGAAAAAGAGGATGAAGTCTTTACTTCTCAATGGTTAATTTCTTTGACAAAGTGCTTAGCAGGAGCATGATTAAAGATGAACCACCTATGTAAATGTGGAAGGTTTGTCGCTTCAGGAAGCTTTGGACTTTTAGCTTTTACAACATTTATGAATTGGATATGGACACATGGCTTGTAATAGTGTTAGGAGTATTTAAGTGTTTGAAAACTTGTGTGTATTTATCTTCAGGTATTCAAATGGGTTGAAGGGTTCAATTCTTAGAACACCCTTATTCTCGAATATTTGAACGTATATGTACTAATGTGGAAATTCAATCCTCAAGATATTTTCATTTATGCACGTGTTTTGTTTATTGTTTATTTTTCATGCAAAGGAAGTGAACTAAATTTGGGGAGGATTGTTGGAAAATTTAGTGCACTTGAAGGATTAATTCACACCTGGTAATGGGTTTGGAGGTACGGAGTGTACACTCATTTGGTCACTGAATTCCTTGACTCAATAGTGGTTATGATAGTTGAATCTGCTGCTAGTAGTAAACTAAAGTACGGCTTGATCAAAGTGTTGCTTGATCAAAGTACTGCTTGATCAAAGTACTGATTGTTCAAAGTACTGCTTCATTATTATGGAAAGTACTGCTACGTTTTAACCACTGATCCCTACTATTATGGAATGTATTATGTTATAATTAATGGGCCGTTAACTATACATAATTCCATGGGCTAGGGTTTGAGTATTCTCTATTATAAATAGAGGTCATACACATCTGCATGAATACGATTAACATCAAACCCTAAACACTAAATACGCATCTGGTTCTTGCTTTGTGCCTAAAACAAGAACATCACTTGGTCTTATCCCATAGAGATATTCGTGTAACCCAGGCATAGGGTCGAATAGTTTCTATTGGAAAGTGATACCACGATTTCAAGTGAATATCCAGTATCTTATTGATTATCTTAACCCTAATCTGGGAACACAGAAACACATAATAACCAACAATAACAACCATCTCTTTTTTTTCTTTTTTTTTTCCGAGCTGTTGTAATCGCGCAAACACCACAAACCACAAGAGCTACCAATTACTTCTGAATATTTAAGTTGTTTCAGAAGGTCAGGAGCAAAGTCTAGTTGTTGTTGGGGAAAGAGACATCATCTAAGAAAGAAATATATTTCACCTTACGAGGACTAACAACATCTTCGTACCTTAAAAGTAAACGATGTGGCTGAGTGTCGCGGGAGCCGTAAGCAGCGACAAACTCGGGGCTGTCGATGAAAGACTTCCATTGTTTGGAAATGGACCTGAATCGAAGCAATGACTTGACGTCAGGAACTTTTTTAATGATCTCCAGTTGAATTTCGAAAGGAATGTTGTCTGACATTTTGAAATTTCTTAATTAGGGTTTCTGAAAAGAGTGGGTGGCTCATATATTTTTGGTGTTTAGTCTTATGTATGACATTTATGTATTTTTGGTAGCTTCCCAAAAGTGCCCTGTTGCGCCTATACTTGTCAAAGAGCCTCACTTGCAATTCTGTTACATTGTTGTACCCAAAAGTGAAGAACAAGCTGATAACAAAAAGAGAACTAAGAAAAAGACATCAAAGTCAAGTCTCAAAAAATCAAGAGTCAGATTGCTGTAAAAATAAAGATTTCTTAAAAGTGCACGACCAAAAATATGTGAAAAGGTTTGAACTGGTAAGTGATCATTAATATTCCTTGTTTTCACTATTGAATTTACAAGCTGTACAATTCCAACTTAAGCCACTATCTACAATTCCTTTTACTTTGGTCTACACAACAACATAGCCAAATAATACATATTTAAGCATCCACGTTTTATGACCGGAAAAACCCTATTCAAGCACGTGTTTAGATAACGTCAAAAAGGTAACTATTCGGATGAAAATTAGATTAGTGACCATTGCTATATCAAAGTAGATGAAAGGGTCAAATGATAGTTAAGGGGGTGCATTCCCAATGATGATCAAGCACTCGCATTATCAGTTACAATAGTGTGATTGATACAAACACCATATATTACATCTGTAACCCCATGCATTGGTAGAACTCACGTCATATATGATAAAGCGAGACACATAACTAAATCAGTCTATGCTTGATCTTTTGATGGCCTTGATCAAACTCGCTAGATAAATTCTAGACCAACATATAGTGTTTTATTCATTATTAGTGAGAATGGCCGGTTTTGACCCATCTACTTTTAATTATAAGTGGCAAAATGTGTGTGTCGTTTATGTGTCTAAATAAGTTTGGGTTTAAACGAGTTCAGATCAAATGGGTCTCGAGAGTGACAACAAGCTAATAACTAGGGCTGTAAACGAACTGAACGTTCAGTGAACATTTTATGAACAGTTCAGTAAAAAGTTCGTTTATGTTCGTTCGTTTATTAAATGAACGAACATGAACAATATTTTACGTTCGTCTAGTTAAATGAACGAACATGAACAAAAGTCTCGTCCGTTCATTTGTGTTCGTGAACGTCCGATTATGCGTTCGTTAACGTTCGTTTATGTTTATTTATCTATTTATGTTCATATATCATATCTTTTAATTTTATAATTTTAAAAAGTTGGTTTGTTTAAACAAAACAACATTTATAAAACAATATATTATGAAGAATTCAATAAAGTTTATGTTTGTTTGTCTATTTTCATCTATGTTCGATCGTTTACGTTCGTTTAGTGTCTTAATGAACGAACATGAACAACTCATTTTCTTAATAAACGAACATGAACAAGAAAATTCGTCCGTTTAAGCGTCCGTATCCGATTATTTGTCCGGTTAAAATTAAATGAACGAACATGAACAAGGCTCCGTTCGTGTTCGTCCGTTTCGTTTACATCCCTACTGATAACAAAAAGAAAACTGAGAAAAAGACATCATAGCCAAGTCTCAACAAGTCAAGAGTCAAGATTGCTGTAAAATAAATATTTCATATGAAGAGAATTAAACTGATGAGTGATCCTTGTTTTCACCATTGAATTTACAATCGGTACCATTCCAACTTAAGCCACTATGTATCTATAATTTCTTTTACTTTGGTATACACAATAACTCAGCCAAATAATACTATCCAAACAAACTGTTATAACATATTTAAGCATCCATGTATTATGACCGGAAAGACCCTATTCGGTCACGAGTTAAGATAACATGGAGAAGGTAACTATTTGGATGAAAATTAGATTAGTTACCACTGTTATATCAAAGTAGATGAAATTATTCAACGCATAAATACATACTTAGACATCTTAGTTTATGTTTGACTTCTCAAGGGTCAAATGTAGTTAAGGGAGTGCATTCCTAATGACTGCCAATGGATTACATGAGCCAACAGTAGCAACTAAAGGAGTAAAGATGAACCAAAATGATTATCAAGCACTTGTACTAGCAGTTACATCAATGTGATTAATACAAACACCATATTAACCCATGCATTGGTAGAACTTACATTAGCTTCTGTAGAATTTCATAAATCCTAGCTCCACAACTTATTTGTAAGCTTCCAATTCCAACACTCGTCATTCCTAGCTCCAGATCTTACATCATATCCATCATTTTCATCCTCAATAATCGTTGGAGATAATACAACCATCCGAGTGATCAATAAGAAGTCGTGCTTCGGTGCAAGGGCAAATGAAGAATGAATGCTTTTCTCTATAAATCCCAAGATTATTGATGTGTTTTGTCCAAGACAACACTTGAACAAAATATAAGAAGACAGGAACAACCAATTATATAAAAATAAAATCAAGTGAATCAACTATAACAACAAATTAACTTTCGAACCCAAAAAAAATCAAATATCCAAACTTTCGAACCAAAAATCAAACAACCAAACATTAAAAACCAAAAATCATTTCAGTTGGTTGCATATATGAACTTCCGAACCCAAAAAATCAAACAGCCAAACATTAACAACCAAAAATCATATCAGTTGGTTGCATATATGAACTTCCGAACCCAAAAAATCAATTACAGTCGTTAATTCTGTCCAATTTTGTTTTCCGATTAATTCCCAATCCATCTGCCAATCCAGAACACGTCATTAATTCATTTTGTTCCATTTCCAAATCTCAAATAGTGTATAAGAATTGAGCATGGTGTTAACAAGATCAGGTGAAATGGCAATTCCAGACCAAGAAGCTGGTTTGTCCAGGTCAACCACTAATGAAACTGGGTTGGCTCACTTGATCAAATGAGTGAGTGTTAGGGCTTTATTGTTATTTCAGCAGTTTGCAACCATTGAAATCAATAAACTCAAAAATGGCAAGGGAAGCAGTAACAGGGGAATGGAAGTAATGGACAATATGGTAGATTAACCAAGTTAGAGTTTCCAGAGTTCAATGGTGAGGATGTGCAATGCATTGATGATGATGCCGAAAAGATCAGGATGGTATCAATGCATGTGTTTAATAAGGCTCTTCATTGGCATAAACAATTTGTGAAAAGATTTGGGGAAAATGCAGCCTGGGAGTTGTATGAAAGAGAGGTCAAGAAAAGGTTTTAGTCAGTTTATGAAGATCCAATGATGGATTTGAAGAATCTCAAGCAGTCTGCTACTGTTTAGGTATATCGTGTTAATGAATAAGGTAGAATTAAGTAAGTCTTATGCTATCAGTTTGTTTTACTTGGTGTGGTGTGTGCCGGGGCGGGGGGGGGGGGGTTGTTGAAAGAAAGAGATTGGTTTGGCAGTTTGGCAGTTAAGATGTTTAAACCTACCAATCTGACTGGTGTGTATTGCTATATCAAAAAGTAGTAATTCACCATTGTTGACCACTCCTAGAACTAATGTGACTAGTACTAATGTCAATAGGGGTGGGGGAAAATGGATTTAGAACTGATAATACTTTCCTGTTCATCATAGTAATGTTGAGCCAACCAGACCCTTTAAAAAACTGACACCGCAAGAATTAGAGGAAAAAAGAGCAAAGCATTTGTGTTTTTAATGTGATCAAAGGTAGTGTATGAGGAAGTGATTGCAAGTGAGGAATTGTATGAGGAAGATGAGGATTGTGTGCTAACTGAACAAGGTTTGGTAAGTACAGTTGGAAATGACGAGGAATTAGTACCCTCGATCCCTCTTAATGCTTTGACTTGTGTGAACGATTACCAAACCATGAGGGTTAGAGGATGTGTGGGAAAGCATGTTTTGCACATTCTAATTGACTCTTGGAGTACACATAATTTCTTAGACTTGTACACTGCAAAAAGGTTGGGCTGTAAAAAGAAGCAAATGCATCATTTGCAAGTTTCAATGGCCAATGGGTAAGTCATGTCTAGTATGTATGAGTCTAAGAACTTTAAATGGGCTGCAAAAAGGATGCTCTAACATTGACAATATATTTATTGAGGTAAGGATTTAGTGAAAAATAAAAAAGTTGGACGAAAATAAATATAAATGCATATTGAGATGCACATACTAAAACTAGATGCATCTCTATTTAATTTGATGTGTTTCCCCTTTAGTTTTAGCTTTGAAAGTGAACTTTAAATGAAAGGAAAGCAAAGTACTATTACTCATTTCAAATGTATATGAAGAAAAAGAAAAAGAAGCACCAAATTTGATGGTAAGCATAATAAGCATCTAAAAGAGGAGCACAAGGTCGGGATTTCTTCAATTATCTAAACATTTCAATAAGATGCGTCTATAACCTATTTGAGAACCAGAAAATAAAAAAAGGATACATTTAAGTTAATGAAATTGCTTATAACTCAAATAGATGCATATCAGAATATTTGGTTACAGTTCTCATTTTTCACGATTTTAAACCACTTCTCATCTAAAAAGCAATAACAAGGCAAGTGCTATGTTAGGCCGATGCTATATCATTTGTAATAATCAAAGAAAATGGTATCTCATTCTCAGATTATGGCACTTCTGTTAAACACGATCCTCAATTCCTTTTATACTTATAAACACAACAATTTAGCACAAATAAGATCATCCAGATAAACTATTACTCCGTGTAACATTTTTAATCATCCATTTTTTATTACCGGAAAATCCTAGTCGGTCACATGTTTAGATCACATCAAGGAGGCAACAATTCAGCACATAAATACTTATTTAGACATTTTAATTTATGTTTGACATCTCTAAGGTCAATTGATGGTTTAAGAGTGCATTCCCAGTAACTGTAACTATAGTCACAAATAAGTGAGTAAAGATGAGCCAAATGATGATCAAGCACTCGTACTTGCAGTAACATCAATGTGATTGATACAAACACCATATAGTGAACCAGTAACCCCATTTATTGGTAAAACTTACATTAGCTTCGGTAGGTTTTCATTAATCCAAGCTCCATACATCTGAAGATCATTAATGCGATTTTAAGCTTCCAAAACTCGTCATTCCAAGCTCTAGATCTTGCACCATAGCCATCATTTTTTCCCTCAAGAATCACCGGAAATAATACAACAATCCGAGTGATCAACAAGAAGTAGCGTTTCGGTGTAAGGGCAAATGAAGAATGAACCATCTTTTCCATTAATCCCAAGATCATTTATGTGTTCTGAGCGTGGTTTGTGAACTTGGACCTTAGCAAACAGTCCGTAACACTTTTCAGTTTCCATTATAGGTTCATGACTCATTGTGAATCCCAATATTTTACTAACTGGTGAACCATCAGGTGTCTTAATGTTGAATAGCTTTGTAAAAGATGTCATAACACCACCCTCCTCCCCCATCATCCATACGCCATATACTAGTCCATCATTGAACTGAAGAGTGTACGCAGACACAACAAGAGACTCATCTAGCTTAGAAATGGAGATATTTTGTGACGCCCGGTTTGCTATACTAACCGGGAGGTGTACCTCTTTAAAATCATGGGTAATCAAATCAAATGACAAGATCAAATCCTTTAATTGAGATACACCAATCCTATCATAAGCAACCCAAAAGATAAACCTATCTGCAGCAACTTGAGTTGACGATCTAATTTCAATTGATTCACGAGGCACATTACTACTTGGCATCATCTTCCAAGTCTTGGAGCTCAAAGTAAAAATTCCAACTTGCCACGTTTTATTC
>LBNU01018967.1:218517-229719 GCA_014162995.1 Artemisia annua
ATATATACACACACACATACATACATACACACACTAGCAGGGTATCCGCACGATGCGGCAGCGGGTACCCTGTGAATATATTTTCTGACAATGTGATGTTATGCGGCCATACTTTTATTAAACAATTAATTATCCTATTTATTAATTTGTGAGTTTTTCCGTTTGGCCACATCATCATATTACAAAAGTCATTACCGAACACATACACCACAATTGCACGTGACACAGGTGGCTCACACCTAGATCCGCCCCTGGGTACATATGAGAATGAATGTGTAAATTTGGTGTTTGATAAGCAGTAACCAAAATTTTTTTATGTGGTCCTCTTTGGGTTTTCTTTGTGGACTCTGGCCCTCTTATGTAAAGTAAATTTTATTTCCTTCACACTTTGTCTGGGACTCATTGTTATAGTTGGTCCTTCTTGTTGTGAATTTGCAGGTGTGTTCCAGATGCTAAGGTTTTTGTATGGTTTGTTGGATATATCGTGTGATTTTTGGTTCCTAAAGATGAGAAGGTTATTATAGGAATTTAATGATGCATTTGTACTTTTAATGGATTCTATAATGATACGGGTAAATATGATAAATATGGTATTTAAATTGGGTATATATTTCATTATGATATTTGAGTGGGTAAATATGACATTTAGAGATTAAAATTGGGTATACATGGAATTAACCCTAGAACTAAATGTATCATATTTGTGTCCATTTTGTAGGATACAAACATATTTTAGGGTATAATCTTTAAAGGTGATTACACATAAGCACTTTGCAACGTTAGTGTTATTGTGAAAACCCTATTTTAAATTACCGAATTCAAGCGCTCCAACTACGAGGTGACAAGGCTCGTTTTCTGACGAGACTGATTAATCGAAGGCCGTGTTGTGTGTTCTTTCCGTTGTGTATGAATACGTCAATGGCAATGGGAGAGCGAAATTGATACATGCCATGTGCAGTATTTTAAGTGAATAAGACATTCAAAGTTGATTTTGTAATCACTATCGAATCGATTAAGGTTTCAATTTTAAAAAAGTTTGAAAGATAAGTATGTGGTAGAGGGACAAAAGTGTCATGCTTCTTACCCATGTGATATATGCTTCTTTTTGAACATGTGATGAATGCTTCATCAATATGATAACAAGCTTATTGGTCAAAATGTTATAAATCGGCCATTTTCATGGTAACAAGCTTATTGGTCAAAATGTTAGAAACCGGCCATTTTCATGATAACAAGCTTATTGGTCAAAATGTTAGAAACCGACCATTTTAAGTGAACTGATAGAACCTTATGTTCCAAAAAATTGTTCAAAAACAAAACATATATACTGCATTACGGAGTTACTTTATAAAATGGCAAGTTTAACCGTAACTAATATTAGATTTTTATTTTTATTTTACTTTATTTTTTATTTTTTATTTTTTATTTTTGAGTTTGTGGTTAATTTTTTGCGAGGCACATTTTAGTGAACTCGATTCATTATATAATTTTACATTTAGTAGCTAAAAAATAATCTATGATAGTTTATTCACAAAATTTAAAAAATTGTTTTTCTATAGACCCAATACCTAGTGAATCAATCCTGAGGATCCATTTTTTTCATCAAAATAAATTAAAAAAAAAATCGCATTTTCTTTTAAAATAAAATATCTTGCAAACGATAAATCGTTATGCGACAAAAAAATACACTATCGCGAAGAGAATTTTTAAATCTTTCAGTCAACTGGCGCTTTGACGAACTTTTTTTTTTCGAGTTTTGTGTTAATGTTAAAATGTGCAAGAAAAATCACACGTGATTTATATATTAGGAATCACGTGTGATTTCACAAATCACATCTGATTTGTATGTTAGGAATTGAATCACGGGTGATTTCATAAATTCACATATGATTTTAAAATTACAAATCACATGTGATTTCTCGAGACTTAAATTTCAACACTCACAAAAAAAAGTCGAAAATAAAGTTCGTCGAAAGTATATAGAAGTGCCCCTCTATAGAAAAATTTAATTCTCGTCGTGATAGTATGATTCTTTTCGCGTAACAATTAACGGTTTGTGAGATATTTAATTTTAAAGAAATGATAAAAGTGTATTTTTTTATTTTAATTAGAAAAATAGAGGGTTGTGATTGTTTCATTGTTCTAGGAAGAATTTGAGGTCTTTAGCACAAATTCGATGATTGATGACGTGTAGTACGGATAGCAGGTTTATTGGGTCTGGACTACGTTGTACAACCGGGCCTGGATAACATTACACATAACCGGGCTCTGGCCCAACAAACAGACCGGGCCCTGGCCCAGCAAACCGGATATGACTAAAGCCCAAGCCACGAGCAGGGCACAATCCGGACATACAAGGACGTGTACGAACCACTTGAGCGGCACTCCCGAAGTACGCTCACGGACCGGCCCACGGTCCGGAAAGTGATCTACGTCCACAATCATTGATTAAGCTATGGACCCTTTCCTGACAAGGGTCCCATCTCGGCCACTACAGCAATATGCGAAATACTATGAAACCCTAGCATTTCGACCACCTATAAAAGGTAACCTCAGTACACACTCCCGAGGTATGACTTTCTCACTCATCCCAATACACACATATTTCTCTAACAACATAAGTACTTACTCTCATGCCGGAGCTTAATTGTGGGGTCCGTCCCCANAGGACGTGTACGAACCACTTGAGCGGCACTCCCGAAGTACGCTCACGGACCGGCCCACGGTCCGGAAAGTGATCTACGTCCACAATCATTGATTAAGCTATGGACCCTTTCCTGACAAGGGTCCCATCTCGGCCACTACAGCAATATGCGAAATACTATGAAACCCTAGCATTTCGACCACCTATAAAAGGTAACCTCAGTACACACTCCCGAGGTATGACTTTCTCACTCATCCCAATACACACATATTTCTCTAACAACATAAGTACTTACTCTCATGCCGGAGCTTAATTGTGGGGTCCGTCCCCATGATAAGGCTAACGGTTTACCATTGTTTGTGCAGGGATTCAATCTACTACTTGGATTAGTGCATAAGTCACATAGCGGACGATCCATCAAGGATGGCCCAGTACGGACTAAGCCTAATCTTAACCCAGCCACGCTTTTTGCACTAACAATGATATCTTTTTTTTAAAACAAAAACCAGGCCAACACCCAAGAAAACTATATCATATCATTCCTCATAATAGAGGTAATTTGTTCAGGAAACATTACATCCCAAAAGAAATGATCATGAGAGTCAAAAGACATTTTTGCGACCACGTGGGCTGCAACATTACAATTACGACTAACCCAAGAAAAGGACATGTCTTGTTGGGATGCCCATGTTCTAATATCATCCTCGATCACAACAAGGTTCCAAGGATGTATCACTTCCGTTGAAGCAAGAAAGATTGCCCACTTAGAGTCTGACTCGACTATAGCATTCTGCCACCCATAATCAACAGCCAGACGACAAGCATCTCGGATTGCACATAGCTCAGCCATAAGAGGAGACGTGGCAGGAAAGGCATCTCCCAAAAAAAAGATTACAGAACCAAGATGATCTCGAGCAATAATACCTATAGCAGCATGATTAAATTTAAATGACGCATCACAATTAAGCTTCACAATATTAGTAGTGGGGGGATCCACTTGAGTGAACTTATTTAGGATTCGTCCTGAAGAGCCACAATATCATAATCATTAGCTGCCATTGGAGAAACCAAAGTGAATTCTTGTTCAACACAAGCGCACAATTGTATTGTATGAAGTAGGGGTGAGCCTCGGTTTAAACCCGACCCGAACCAAAAACCAAAAATTGGTAAAACCAAAATTGAGAACCGGACCAAAGTTACTCGGTTCAACACAAGCGCACAATTGTATTGTATGAAGTAGGGGTGAGCCTCGGTTTAAACCCGACCCGAACCAAAAACCAAAAATTGGTAAAACCTAAATTGAGAACCGGACCAAAGTTACTCGGTTCGGTTCGGTTTTGGTCGGTTCGGTTCGGTTTTAGTCGGTTTTTCGCTTGAATTGAACCGAACCGACCTGAACCGAAACCAAAAATCGATAAAAACCTAAATCGAGAACCGAATTGAATTTACTCAGTTCGGTTTAGTTTCAGTAGGTTTTGTCGGTGTCGGGTCGGTTCCGTTCTTGGTCGGTTTTGCTCATCCCTAGTATGAAGAGGAACTAATGGAGTATGCTAAAAAAAACATGTTCCTTTACTTCCAGATCTGCCATGCAATAACGGCAATAGATGTGTGCAATTTTATTTTATATGACTTAGCTGGCACCGTTTCTAGGAGGGCTCGAACCCGTGAAACTATAGATCCATTCGTAGAATAAGCTCGAAGACAAATATGAGATCCAAACCACACCATTTTTGTCCATGGGCACTCAAACAACATATGTTCAATCGTTTTAACCTAAGAAAGACAAATAGGACTTAGCGGTGAACAAGAGCAATTTCTTTTAAAAAAATTCTCACGAGTGGCTAAAGCATTGGAACACACTCGTCACCAAAAAAAATTATTTTTGGTAAAGTTTTGAGATGCCATACTTGTTTCCAAAAGCTTTTATCTGGCGAAGACGATGAGGAAGCCACGTTTTGAAAGGTAGAATCACGGTGATGCAATGCCAGTCGGTACCCTGACTTTACCGTGTAATTACCTTTACCTTTATAGTGCCATACAATCTTGTCACGAGAGTCGGTCCTTGATAAAGGTATTTTGGAAATGAAATTTGCTTCATCTGGTAGAACAACAGAGTGTAGTTTTGCTAAGTTCCAGTAACCATCCAGAATAAACTCTGAAACTATTGTATTCTGTGAGAAAGGGCCTCGGGGACAATGAACATAAAAATCTTCAGAATAAGGAATCCATTTCTGGGTCCAAAATGGATATTTGACCCATTTCCAACTTGCCACCTAACACCATGAAGGAGAAGATCTCTTCCATGAAGTAAGCTTTGCCATAACCATGAAGGGTGTGAATCCTTTGAAGCCGTAAGAAAGCTCGAATGAGGAAAATAGATACCTTATAACACAGGAGCCCAAAAAGAACCAGGATTCACTATAAGACACCATCCTTGCTTAGGTGGAAGGGCTGAGTTGAAACAATGAAGATCTCGAAAACCAAGACCTTGATCTTTAGTGCGAGAAATACGATCCCAACTTAACTAATGAATGTGTTGCTCGTGCAAATCACCACTCCAAAAGAATCACTTAATGTGGACCAGGAGTTTATCAAGAAAACCCTTCGATAACATATAGAATTGCATTACATATGAAGGTATAGCTTGGATCACAGACTTGGTCATTACCTCACGCCCGACTTGTGAGAGCAATTTTTGCTTCCACCCTTGCATTTTTTTTCAGGAACTTTTCTAAAATGAAAGAGAGAAGTTCCTGATTATTTCGTCCATGTACTGCTGGAAGGCCAAGATAACGCACTCCGGGGTCCATTAGCTTCATGCCAAGTCGATTGGAAAAGAACAGCTTCACATCCATAGGCGTATTTAGAGAAAACATGGCTTCTGATTTTGAGAAGTTTATGATTTGACCAGATGCAACACAATAACGATTGAGAATATAAAGTGATTGTACAATAATTTGCACGACCATGCCTACGATGGTGATCGAAGGGTATATCGGGTGTTGTGGTTGCACCAAGCTTGTGTTTAACCTGAAATAAGAAATACGAAGACACTACGTTAAGTGATTGCGCAGGGGTTGGACCCTTCGAACCACCTCCGGCGTGTGAATAAGTATTTGGTATGATAAGTTTAATGTAAGTGTAGTAAAGTGGAGTATTAAAGATTGCATACCAGATTTCAACTCGTCCAAGACTATTTATAGGAGAAGAAATAACCTTGGAGAGTGTTTACACGATTCTAGGAGATCATGGGGCATCCCAAGATTTGTGGTAACCGCTAAGGCTTAGTGCCCCACTCTTCCTATCTTAGCGGGAAAACCAGGGAGAAAGAGGGGACGTAGGTGAGACTTGGTTGTTACACCCCGTGCCCGCTTAGATAAAAACTTAAAACTTTTCGTGCGGAAACTAAAAGTAGTAAACGAGCTCGAGCCTTATGTAATTAACGAGCCGAGCTCTATTTGAACTTTGTTTTTTTAAACACATTATATAAATTAGTCGAGCTCGAGCCGAGCTCGAGCTTATGAAAATTTTCACGAGCCGAGCTCGAGCTCAAAGAATAGGGCTCGAAACGAGCTCGAGCCCGAGCCCGAGCTTTATATATATAAACGAGCCGAGCTCGAGCTCTGGCGAGCTCGGGCTCGGCTCGGCTCGTTTCCACCCCTAGCCATAACCATGAAGGGTGTGAATCCTTTGAAGCCATAAGAAAGCTCGAATGAGGAAAATAGATACCTTATAACACAGGAGCCCAAAAAGAACCAGGATTCACTATAAGACGCCATCCTTGCTTAGGTGGAAGGGCTGAGTTGAAACAATGAAGATCTCGAAAACCAAGACCACCTTGATCTTTAGTGCGAGAAATACGATCCCAACTTAACTAATGAATGTGTTGCTCGTGCAAATAACCACTCCAAAAGAATCACTTAATGTGGACCAGGAGTTTATCAAGAAAACCCTTCGGTAACATATAGAATTGCATTACATATGAAGGTATAGCTTGGATCACAGACTTGGTCATTACCTCACGCCCGACTTGTGAGAGCAATTTTTGCTTCCACCCTTGCATTTTTTTTTCAGGACCTTTTCTAAAATGAAAGAGAAAAGTTCCTGATTATTTCATCCATGTACTGCTGGAAGGCCAAGATAACGCACTCCGGGGTCCATTGGCTTCATGCCAAGTCGATTGGAAAAGAACAGCTTCACATCCATAGGCGTATTTAGAGAAAACATGGCTTCTGATTTTGAGAAGTTTATGATTTGACCAGATGCAACACAATAACGATTGAGAATATAAAGTGATTGTACAATAATTTGCACGACCATGCCTACGATGGTGATCGAAGGGTATATCGGGTGTTGTGGTTGCGCCAAGCTTGTGTTTAACCTGAAATAAGAAATACGAAGACACTACGTTAAGTGATTGCGAAGGGGTTGGACCCTTCGAACCACCTCCAGCGTGTGAATAAGTATTTGGTATGATAAGTTTAATGTAAGTGTAGTAAAGTGGAGTATTAAAGATTGCATACCAGATTTCAACTCGTCCAAGACTATTTATAGGAGAAGAAATAACGTTGGAGAGTGTTTACACGATTCTAGGAGATCATGGGGCATCCCATGATTTGTGGTAACCGCTAAGGCTTAGTGCCCCACTCTTCCTATCTTGGCGGGAAAACCAGGGAGAAAGAGGGGACGTGGGTGAGACTTGGTTGTTACACCCCGTGCCCGCTTAGATAAAAACTTAAAACTTTTCGTGCGGAAATGCTTGACTTTAATGGATATCATGTTACTCTTTTGACCATTTATAAAAATCCATACACCTTCAGACCATGACACTATTTTTAAATGAAAATAGACTCAATTACCTTCGAAACGACGGGTGGCACGACCTCTAACGACTCACGGATTAAAAGATATGATTTTTCTAACATGGCTCATTTTCTGCACTACTTGCTGTCCCAAACACCCCCTTTATCTTCATATTNCAATACTTGAACGACAAGTATACAATCCCTAACTAATAGAATATTCTAGATATACACAATACATTCTAAAATAACTCTTTAGTCTTTATCTTCAAACGATTTAGTCTTTATCTTTATTTAGCAGTACTTTGACCTAGTCAACGAGCAGCACCTTTGATAACCAGCAGTACTTTGATCAACAGCAGTACTTTGAACAGCACTTTAATTATTTCAGCAGTACTTTGACTTTATAACCCAACACTTAGTCATTATATTGCAACGATCTAAGTGATCTTGCAATTCTAAGCTTCTATATCGCAATCATAACTCATAATAGACTATAAGCAATACTACTCATCACAAGCTTATCTAAAATTTCCAACAATGACGATTTGTCATCCGGAAACATCTATTATTTGACTTTCCATAAGTCAAACTTCAACACTATACCACGTCATAAGCCCGTGCACTAACACGACATATAGTCATACACCGGCCAATATCACACTTTACATAATACCAGCACGTATCTACTTCCAAAAACCGGTAACTTATCTCACAATATATATGGTACCATATAAACGACATTTCCAAAACCAACTCTATGCATTACTAATGCAATCTTCTCGTTAGATCGAGGGGATTCCACCCATCATCTTATCAACCAAAAGCAAAAACTCATTCTAGGCTTCTATCTTAGGGTTCACACATGACCTTAACGCCGCTATAAACTTTTATTCATGGTTATCTCTTCTTATGATGTCTAACTTGTTTTAGTTTTCACTTGCTCGTCTCTCTACCCGTATTCATGTCATATCGGCTACACATAAGCCCACTCATTTATAACTCTTTACTTACATAAAAAGGCGTCCCAATCTATGTTAGTAAGGAATTATAAACTTATGGTTCGGCGATTTACAATTTCTTCATTTAAATGAAGAGGCGTCCCAATCCATTTAAATAAGGAGATTGCAAATCATCCTACTTACGTACTTCCGACACAACAATCATACTTACTTTACTTTCCATCTTTTCTAGCCTTGGATCAAATCTCTTTAACTTTCCATAAAGACAAGCTGGCTATCCAGAAGGATACCGTAATATCCATGCCCTCGCGGCAAGCTGGGCCACCCCGAAGGATGCCATAATATCCATGCCCTTGCGGCAAGCTGGGCCACCCCGAAGGATGCTATAACTATCCATGCCCTTGCGGCAAGCTGGGCCTCCCCGAAGGATGTCATAACTATCCATGCCCTCGCGGCAAGCTGGGCCATCCAGAAGGATGCCAAACTATTATCCATGCCATAAGGAAAGCTGTACAACCATGCCATGAAAGGCAAGCTAAGTTATCCCGAAGGATACTTCCATCCATGCCAAGGATATAGGCAAACCATGCCGGTGAAGGCAAGCTAGACCATCCCGAAGGATGCCAAAACTAGAGCATTGGATCCAAGCTATGATTACTTTAACATCTTTACTCACTTTATCTTTCATGTACTTCTATCATTAAGTACACACTATCATTTCTTCAATACTCATTGCCTTAAGCAATTTCAACATTCACTACCATGTTTACTTTTATCTAGACAAGTTTCTATATAACACTTGTCAATTTATTATATTTGCATTTTCATAATGCAACTTATCATTTATCCGTCAACCCTAAGTTGACTCATCATTCGCTATATGCCATGATATCACATTGGTCTAATCAATTCTTTCATGCACATAAATTGTACATTTATCATCATACATCTTTCAATATTTTAACATGATTAGATTCATGTTTTATATATGTAATATGATCTCATATCATCTTAACTATACACTTTAACTTTCTCATTTTAATTAAGCGTGTAAGATCATGCTTCACTAATCATTTCTTACTTCATCTCAAGCTTTCTAAACATTTATGTTTCATCAAACACTTTACATACTTATCTTATCTCACATATCAATGTGTTCTTTTTAACTTTTCCGACCACGACTAGGTCATCACATATATATGGCAATTCTAAATTAAGTTAGACTTAATCCGTGCTTCAAGCAACTTCTACCATCAATCATATTCGCTCAATAAGCATTACTCGCGCATATTGATTAAGTCTTACATAATATGCATTCCAATGCATCTATCTTATCTCCTACACTTCTATGCTATCAAGCTATCAGGCACAATCTCATTCTACTTAGACATATAACCAACTACCATAGACTTAACATCACATAAACAATAACACTTAAAATTTATCCAACAAGTGTTAAAATATTTATAATCATAATCAAATCATATAGTCTATGGCTCATACATCACATAGCACAATCAATCTATGTCTAAGCATCAAAATTCTCACTAACCGCAAGCACTAGTCTACCTTATAACTAAGGTATCATACATCTTTCAACATACTTACTAGCCCATCTCTAATACCACTTAGCATTCTTATTCGCATTCCATCACTATAACTCTATCACTTGAGTTAGCTACTAGGCAACCACCTATCAAGGCCACACTCACTAATTCCAAGCTATCAATCAAAAATCCATACTCACATTCACATAATATGCAAATAACTATATCAAACACATATCAATCAAGTTACTTACCTTAGCTTCCAAAGCTAAGTTACAAATCAATACGTTAATCCACATATATGCAATACAAATACCTCGACCACTAACACATATGGTCATAATCACATCATAATCATCGACACCAACCGAGGTGCACGGCCAACTAATTATTCAAACACTTTAAGTCCTCCACGGACTTATATCTTATACTCATCAATACTATACACGCATCGATCACTTATCATCAAAAAGCTCAACTAGCATAACATAATTCGTCTCACACTTAACAATTATCTTCCGTATCACTAACACTTACGTCCAATGTATCTAATAGTGGTTTAAGACTAGGCAACCTATAGTGGAAACCTAATTCACTTAAACCGAAGCTCTGATACCAAGTTGTTACACCCCGTGCCCGCTTAGATAAAAACTTAAACTTTTCGTGCGGAAACGCTTGACTTTAATAGATATCCTGTTACTCTTTTGACCATTTATAAAAATCCATACACCTTCAGACCATGACACTATTTTTAAATGAAAATAGACTCAATTACTTTTCGAAACGACGGGTGACACGACCTCTAACAACTCACGGATTAAAAGATATGATTTTTCTAACATGGCCCATTTTCTGCACTACTTGCTGTCCCAAACACCCCTTTATCTGCATATTCCTTTTTATGCATTTTTGACCCATTTTCCGGAAAAACAACTTCTATGACTCGAAAATTAACGAAACTTTCCAGATTCACTTATTATATCCTTGGGCTCATTTCCATGTAAAAACATTTACCGTTTGACCCTCGGGATAGTACTTTCTAAAATGACGGGTTTTATGCCAAAACCCGTTTTGACCCATTTCATGACATACGACACGTACGCCTTCCGTAACACATCAAACTTAACCAAAATCATTTATTTAACATTCTAAACTTGTTCCATACACACATGACCCGTTCACATCTCAAAATAGGTAATTTTGCTCTTAAGCCAAACACCCTTTTAACTTTTACCCAAATCACTTAA
>LBNU01018967.1:229906-244394 GCA_014162995.1 Artemisia annua
AGTCTACCTTATAACTAAGGTATCATACATCTTTCAACATACTTACTAGCCCATCTCTAATACCACTTAGCATTCTTATTCGCATTCCATCACTATAACTCTATCACTTGAGTTGGCTACTAGGCAACCACCTATCGAGGCCACACTCACTAATTCCAAGCTATCAATCAAAAATCCATACTCACATTCACATAATATGCAAATAACTATATCAAACACATATCAATCAAGTTACTTACCTTAGCTTCCAAAGCTAAGTTACAAATCAATACGTTAATCCACATATATGCAATACAAATACCTCGACCACTAACACATATGGTCATAATCACATCATAATCATCGGCACCAACCGAGGTGCACGACCAACTAATTATTCAAACACTTTAATTCCTCCACGGACTTATATCTTATACTCATCAATACTATACACGCATCGATCACTTATCATCAAAAAGCTCAACTAGCATAACATAATTCGTCTCACACTTAACAATTATCTTCCGTATCACTAACACTTACGTCCAACGCATCTAATAGTGGTTTAAGACTAGGCAACCTATAGTGGAAACCTAATTCACTTAAACCGAAGCTCTGATACCATGTTGTTACACCCCGTGCCCGCTTAGATAAAAACTTAAACTTTTCGTGCGGAAACGCTTGACTTTAATGGATATCCTGTTACTCTTTTGACCATTTATAAAAATCCATACACCTTCAGACCATGACACTATTTTTAAATGAAAATAGACTCAATTACCTTTCGAAACGACGGGTGGCACGACCTCTAACAACTCACTGACTAAAAGATATGATTTTTCTAACATGGCCCATTTTCTGCACTACTTGCTGTCCCAAACACCCCCTTTATCTGCATATTCCTTTTTATACATTTTTGACCCATTTTTTGGAAAAACAACTTCTATGACTCGACAATTAACGAAACTTTCCAGATTCACTTATTATATCCTTGGGCTCATTTCCATGTAAAAACATTTACCGTTTGACCCTCGGGATAGTACTTTCTAAAATGACGGGTTTTATGCCAAAACCCGTTTTGACCCATTTCATGACATATGACACGTACGCCTTCCGTACACATCAAACTTAACCAAAATCATTTATTTAACATTCTAAACTTGTTCCATACACACATGACCCGTTCACATATCAAAATAGGTAATTTTGCTCTTAAGCCAAACACCCTTTTAACTTTTACCCAAATCACTTAAAACACACTTTGACCCAACGTTTGACCACCAAGGTATTACAACAACCTTGACATACAATTTAGCACTTGGTTACGCTTTCAAAACCATTAAGACCAACGGGGGTACCACATTGTCATGAGCTCGGTATCTATACTAAGCTCTACTTTCTTACCAAATCCTTCTACAACACGCATATCCAACCTTAAACCTTGTCCAAGCCATCACATATGATCCTTAACCCACTTAAAGCATCATCATTCCTTATCCTAACCCACTTTTCCTTAACACTTCCTTACTAGCTATACCGAGCTAGTATTACACCCTAACACATAAAGGCATACATCTAAAACCTTCATTAATCTTAGCTTAACTAAACACATAACACATATAGAAATCATTATAACATCATATCATAACCGGTTTACTTACCTTGAATCCAAGCTAAGCTAACAATCATCATCCTACCATCATCATCCTCCATTATCATCATCATCATTCCTCCTCATCATCATTCATACTTCCTAAACCATAACCATCAACATCAAGACTTATTAACACAATACATCATTATCAAGGGTTTACATAGCCCATCAAACATAATCAATTTCCTTTCTAAATCATCATATGATCATAACTTGATCATATGATGAAATCCCATTTAATTCCTAAACCTTAACCTTATTATTAACAAGATAGGAAGTTACTTACTTGGTGTAGAAGTGGTTGCTTATGGATTAACTCTTAAATTGGAATCTTAAACTCTTCATAAATTACTCATCAAAGTTCACCCATTTCCCTCTTTTTCTTTCTTGAACCGTCACCACCACACACACATATATAACACTTATCCAAAATGAAGCTTATAGAAGTCTAGGGAATCCTCTAGACATTTGTTAAGTGGAAGTTTGCTTAATTGGCAACTTTAGTCCCTTAGGTCCTATAACCATTCATCCTTAGTACTAGAACAAGTTGGTTCTAGTGGCAGTTTAAGGAATTGGCAAGATTAGTCCTTGTAGGCTAGAACAAGGTGGTTCTAGTACTAGAACAAGTTGTTTCTAGTACCAGTTTGAGATTCTGTCAACTTAGGTCCCTCAAGTTCTTATCCCTCTTACTTATGACACATAATACTTCTAAAACCACATTACGAAATACTATGACTATCGGGTTTGACCACATCACGACATTTGTTGACTAACTAACCACGTAAGGCTCTTAGTCCATTACATCTAGGGTGGGGTCCAAGTACCCGGGAAACGGGTCTAACATTGGTCTTGCTAGAGCCCCGTCCTAATATCATCGTAGGATATACCCCGAAGGGCTTATACCTTCGATTGGCGAATTCCCAATTGGTAACTAGATCAAAGATGATTAGTTTTACGCCATTGAAGATTTTAGGAGACTAACCAGAGCCTTCGATATGTGGGTTGCGAATAGGTTCGAAGGGGGAGCCCTTCGACCTATTCGGAGGGTACATTATCATCAAGTAATTAATCTGATGAAATCAAATAATCCTGATATTTAAGTGTCAATTTCCCCCTATTATGCTCATTTATATTACTGATTATGTGGATATACACTCTGATTCCTTTATATTTCGTATCCAGGTTACAAGTGAGCATATGAGCTAAAGAGACGAGGAAAATGGAAAGAATGTACCAAGACAAACAAATTCAAGTATGCTGAAGGAAGCTACGGCGTAACATCATCTCTCAATTACGCCGTAGCATGAAGTTCAACTATGAAGACCAAAGTCAACGCGGACCAAGTGTTACGGCGTAACCAAATATGTGGTTTACGCTGTAGACTATTCAAGACTTGAAGAATCTTCAGAATGAAAGACTACGCCGTAACATAACTCTGGAGTTACGGCGTAGCAACGTATACGAGAGTAGTCCAAGCTCATTTCTCAACTTACGGCGTAGAGCTATTTTGTGACTACGGCGTAACCATGACTACGAGAGAAATCTCAGATCCGAGAATATATCTACGGCGTAGAACATTCGAAGACTACGACATAGAAGAAACCCTAATATTGAAGTTACGGCGTAGCAATTCATCAACTACGCCTGTAACAACCAGGTCTGGATAAGATTTCATTAGCTACGGCGTAACACATTTCTCAGCTACGCCGTAGCTCTGATCGGGCCTATAAATACAACCCTAATTTCTGCATTTTGTCATACCACTTTCTCACACACAAAGTCAGAGATCGTTGGGAGCTTTTAGGAGGCCCTTCTACAGTAGCATACGGAGGCTTTCCAAGGGAGAAATCACGCTTCATTCCATAAGTTTTAGCATTTCATATTTCATTTTACATTTTGAACTCATGTTTTGTGTTAACATTATTTCGAGTGTTCAATTCAATATCATCGGCTAAGCACCTCTGGTGCTAGCCTAGTTATAATTCCTATATTGTTTTAATCATGTTTCCGTACTTTTTGATGAAGTGAAAAGTGTTACGCTTTTAGGGGGTCATTTAAGCCCTAATCCGTAATTATTTGATCAAATATTGCCTTAAATCGTTCCTTTTGTCATTTTAGGTACTTTGGAGAAGAAATCGGGAAAAGGAAGCAATTTGGACGTTTTTGTAGCATAAAAGTGAAGAAAACGGCAAAGTCTCAAAACCATGCTGGAAACGGTACCTGACGGCGTCGCTCTTTACGAGGTGACGGCGTCACGCTTTGACAAAGAGGTGGATAATTTTTACACTAGACGCCCCAGAAAGATTTTGGAGGATTTACACGTGACGGCGTCACGTGTAATTGGAAGTAGGCCGTCACGTTTTGGCTTAAAGAGAGACGGCCCAGAGAGATTTAAAGGGGGACGGCGTCAAGAGTAGATCTAAGCAATCCGAGAAGGGTTTTGGCGGCGAGGTGACGGCGTCACGAGCTAAAACGTGACGCCGTCAGATTGTAAAATCTATATATATTCTTCTAATTTTCATTCATTAGGTGTGCAACTTTTGGGAGAACTTTAGGGATAAACCCTAGTTCGTAGAATACTGTATTTTCAGGGGTTTTTCACCCTTGAAACCTTGATGTTCAATTAAAGATAAGTCTCCTTCCAAATCAATCAATATGTCTATGTGTTGTTTGATTATATCTTATGCTTGTCTTTACTTTAACATGCTAGGCTAGGTTTTTCTTGTGTTTGCTTAGATCTAATGAAACCTAGCTATTGATTACATGTTGTTGGTTTGTTTGTGATTGTTGTGGGTGGGTGAAGTCGATGTTAGGCTTAAGAAAACTGGCTAACCTCCTATACGGTAACTTGCTTGAACGTCTTAAGAAACATGAATCGGATGTGTACTACGATTATATGGTTGTATTTAATGCATAAGCGAATTCTAGTGATCCCATGTTAGGAGCTTTTAGTCGGCTCGACATAGGAGTGAAGTAGGAGCTTATAGAGTTAGGGAAGATCGTACACGGCCCTACGAATGGTTTAAAGGAATACAACCCGTCATCCACACAATTGTAACAAACCAATTAACCGGTAAAAGATAGCTAGGGAGTAAGGAAATCTAAGTAAACACACTTTTCTCCATATAAGTTTTACAACCAATTTATTTTCTTGTTATTTTATTTTATTTACAATAGTAGATATTTGGGTTAGTTGATTAGCAACTAATTCCGCCCACTCTTCCAAATACCTAAGATTTTTACTTGCTTTCATAAAATATAAAAATACAAAAAGAATCATCCCTCAACCCTTAGACCTAAATTAGAGTAGTTTTCAATCCTAACGACACTATTCCCCGAGAGAACGATCAATCCCCCGGTACTTGCCACTTCACTATACTACATCGGTCAGGTACACTGCCTGGTGGGGGTTGTAAGCTTCTCAAGATCCCTTGAGAGGTAAAACCTATTGCGAAGGTTGCAAAACCCACGCATCAAGTTTTTGGCGCCGCTGCCGGGGAATAGTTATTGCTTAGGTTGAAAATTTTATTTTTACTTAGGTCTACTCACTAGATTCCTTTCTAGTGAGATTTTTATTTTTATTTTTCTAGGTTTTCTTTAGTCTATCTTTTTCTTTGTGCTTGTGTTCGTAAAAAATTTTTTCCATTGACTCTTCCGTTCACCATCATGGAGAACGTGAATCCACCAAATCCGACACTAGAGTTTTACCAGAAAAAATATAATTATACTAGTTTGGATATATCAAGATGGAAGAATGAAATGAGGAGGACAGGATCTTGCATTAATTTTAGTGAGTACCTTGAGAAAAGAGACCAAGAGCATACAACTTTAAAAAAAATCACCTTAGGAGCTCCATCAAATTCTCAAAATACCTCATTTAGTGAAACCTATGCACCATATGAGCCTTCACCTAGGATAGCTTCTTATGAACCCGACCGATATTGTGAGATGGTTAATGTCAAACCACCTAGGTGCATGCTTGGATTAGATTTCACTAAGACATATGATGAACATGAGGAATCCTTTAGGCAAAAATAACATAGTGATCAAGTTATTGAGAATGATTCTTATGAATCGGATCAAGAATTTGAGATGAATAGAAAAGGATTTGAGATACCTAGGTGCATGTTGGGGATTGACTTCAGCAAAATACATAATAAGCACATAGGTGATCTAGATGTGATGGAGGATAAGGCGAAAGGTCCAAGCTCACAAAATACTCAACCAGCATTTGAGGCACACACACCGCCCGTGACTTACCCAAAAGAAGTAGAAGAAACTTTAGAAATCCCAATGGAGGTAGAACCCTTGAACCAAGTAGCACTAGAGGATATAGGTTTGACTACTTGTAATGATGACCTTACTCTTAGTTATAGGGAATTTCCTGGTGTTGATGAACCGGAACCTCAACCTTTACACAACTTTCCATCCTTAGATATATTTCTAGGAGACAAGAGAGGAACCGACCCACCCATCAACCATTATTATCCGCATAGTTTTAGGATGAAGGAAGCCATTCACTCGCCCCCTTCACCTCACGTGGCATATTTCCACCCTAAGGGTATGTATCGCTACTTTCACCCGCACTTAATCCTAAGTGTAGGGAAAACCTCCCCTATTTCCGTTAAATAAGGCTACAGTCAGGCTCGTGACTCGAACAAAAACAAGCGCTTCCTGGGAGGCAACCCAAGCTTTATTTGCTTTATTTTTTTTGTTTGTTTGTTTATTTGATTTTATTTGTTTCCGTATGCATGTTTTATTTTTATTACTAACGATTCATGTTTCAAATTATATTGTGAAAATGATATTTTTTGTTTTTAACTTTGTTTTAACTACATATAAAGATATTTTGCAAAAAGATAAGTGTAAGGGGAATCTAAATTTGTTTATAAGAACGAATTGGACATGAATTGTAGCAATATAAAATGAACATACATATTAGTATTTGTTTGAGTCAAATGCTTGTATCGAGTCATAATGAAATTTTCAGAATTCCAGGAACTTAAGTATTTGTTTTTCCAGAAATTTTCCGGAAACTAAACATAAGAATTCTGTCAGATCAATTCTGACGGCGTCAGGCTTTAAAACCTGACGGCATCAGGTACTGATTCCAGAAAAAGTTTTTAAAAATTTAGTTTTTCTGCCGGACTATGAAAATTACTGCATCTTTAATTCAAGAATCTGCAAAACTTTCATTCCACAAGCATTATATCCCTATATAGATTTTGCCACCGATTTTATGCAAGGTTTGCCTAGATTGTTTTCTCAAATTTAACAGGTTACATTGGACAAGTAGATGAACATGGAATCAAGTTCATGGCATCAAGTTTTTGGCGTCGCTTTGATCTTGAAGATATCACATCATCTTGGAAGAAGATCTAACCATGTTACCACACGATCCACATTAAACGAATCAGGGTAGTATTTGTTTCATTCTTTCATTTTTTTTNTGACCTTACTCTTAGTTATAGGGAATTTCCTGGTGTTGATGAACCGGAACCTCAACCTTTACACAACTTTCCATCCTTAGATATATTTCTAGGAGACAAAAGAGGAACCAACCCACCCATCAACCATTATTATCCGCGTAGTTTTAGGATGAAGGAAGCCATTCACTCGCCCCCTTCACCTCACGTGGCATATTTCCACCCTAAGGGTGTGTATCGCTACTTTCACCAGCACTTAATCCTAAGTGTAGGGAAAACCTCCCCTATTTCCCTTAAATAAGGCTACAGTCAGGCTCGTGACTCGAACAAAAACAAGCGCTTCCTGGGAGGCAACCCAAGCTTTATTTGCTTTATTTGTTTTGTTTGTTTGTTTATTTGATTTTATTTGTTTCCGTATGTATGTTTTATTTTGTGAAAATGATATTTTTTGTTTTTAACTTCGTTTTAACTACATATAAAGGTATTTTGCAAAAAGATAAGTGTAAGGGGAATCTAAATTTGTTTATAAGAACGAATTGGACATGAATTGTAGCAATATAAAATGAACATACATATTAGTATTTGTTTGAGTCAAATGCTTGTATCGAGTCATAATGAAATTTTCAGAATTCCAGGAACTTAGGTATTTGTTTTTCCAGAAATTTTCCGGAAACTAAACATAAGAATTCTGTCAGATCAATTCTGACGGCATCAGGCTTTAAAACCTGACGGCGTCAGGTACTGATTCCAGAAAAAGTTTTTAAAAATTTAGTTTTTCTGCCGGACTATGAAAATTACTGCATCTTTAATTTCAGGAATCTGCAAAACTTTCATTCCACAAGCATTATATCCCTATATAGATTTAAACACCGATTTTATGCAAGGTATCACATCATCTTAGAAGAAGATCTAACCATGTTACCACACGATCCACATTAAACGAATCAGGGGAGTATTTGTTTCATTCTTTCATTTTCTTTTTTTACTTTTACATCTTTTATGGGAACATTGGGGACAATGTTCGGTTTAAGTGTAAGGGGGTAAATGAAGACACCTTAGAAAATGATTTTACGCTTGATTTTTTTGTTTTGTTTAATGGTAGATGTGTAATAAAACTGAGAGAAATATTTGTTAGGGCAATTTTAGTGCCAAATTTAAAATTTTTTACAACATATAGGAGTGAAACTTTAGGCATAATAAGCGTCTCATGGATAGGAGTTGTATTACTAGCACAAAAACTGTACCACTCAAAAAATTTCCCCCAAATATGTGAGGTTCGCCCCTAGAATTGTTAGGAAATAATTTACACCCTTAGTTAATTGTCTTATTGATTACATGGTTGCTAAGTCGAGTCATATCTTGTACATATCGTTTTGGGATGATTGGGACTCATGGGTAAAGTACTAATGTAATGGAGTAATGGGGAAGAAGTCAATTATTACCCCATATGTGCGTTAATGTTTTAAAGTACTCCGAGTTTTTCAATTATCTTAATTTGAGTCATTAGAATAGTTAATTGTAAAGTATGTAAAAGTTCAAGTGTAAGGGGAGAACCGAGGCCCCTATGATGTATTATTTTGGATGGTAGGGCAAAAGTGTATGAAAAAAAAATCGAAAAACAAGAAAAACAAAAAAAATTGGAAAAAGAAAAGTAGAAAAAACATACGGACTACCATCCCGTTTCCTTTTATTTCTATTTATGTTTATGTTATTTTCTTATTAGCTTAAGTCAAGTCAAGTCTTGACTTAGCAACGCCACATTGTGCATTTATTTGATCAAGATAATTAACTCGCCACCACTAAAAATACCCTTTATTCCAACAAACCGTGTTTATCATATCCCTACACCTAACATTACAACCCTTGAAAAGCCCTCTTTGATAATTTATCTTAGGTGCTTATGCCTAGTGGAGGAGGTTTTTGATCCTTTCCCAAACCTATGGTAATCTATTTGCTATGACAGGTAGTGAGTGATATTTTTCCATTTCCATTTAGTTATATATGTTAATAACACCCGAGAGATGAGAGTATCCAAACACTATTTGTGAGGTGCTAGTATATGATTTCCGTGCTTGTTATGACTAGGGTGGAATGACTATTTGTTGTAATTACTTTTATATTAGTGTTAAATGACCCCTAGCTCATATTTTGATTGGAATAAAAGCGCATTTGCTTGAGGACAAGCAAATCTCAAGTGTAAGGGTATTTGATGAGGCGAAAAGTGTTACGCTTTTAGGGGGTCATTTAAGCCCTAATCAGTAATTATTTGATCAAATATTGCCTTAAATCGTTCCTTTTGTCATTTTAGGTACTTTGGAGAAGAAATCTGGAAAAGGAAGCATTTTGGACGTTTTTGGAGCATAAAAGTGAAGAAAACGGAATACCTGGAATCTCACAGAAAGATTTCTTTTTTGAATTGTTCATTCAATGAATTTATAATAAGTCTTCCTCAGACCAATAAAGAAAGCTGAGGACTCAGCTGTTAGTTAGTACCCCTTTGGTTTCGGGGTGGACCCTTTCACTTTATTTTATTATATACGCTTAGTGAAAAGAATGTTTTTTGATACACCTAGGACGAATGGCTTCTACCCAGGGCAGAAGGTGGAGAAGGCTGGGCCGTAGCTACTTATAAAAGGAATCGCTTCTATTAACTTTAAAGTCTCAAAACCATGCTGGAAACTGTACCTGACGGCGTCACTCTTTACGAGGTGACGGCGTCATGCTTTGACAAAGAGGTGGATAATTTTTACACTTTACTGGCCAGTAAGATTTTGAAGCTTTTACACGTGACGGCGTCACGTGTTATTTACCAAGGCCGTCACGTTATAACTTAAAGAGAGACGGCCCAGAGACTTTTAAAGAGGGACGGCGTCAAGAGTGGATCTGAGCAATCCGAGAAGAGTTTTGGCGGCGAGGTGACGGCGTCACGAGCTAAAACGTGACGCCATCAAGTTGTAAAACCTATATATAATTTTCTAATTTTCATTCATTAAGTGTGTAACTTTTGGGAGAACTTTAGGGATAAACCCTAGGTCGTGGTTTACTATATTTTCAGGGGTTTTTCACCCTTGAATCATTCATGTTCAATTAAAGATAAGTCTCCTTTCAAATCAATCAATATGTCTATGTGTTGCTTGATTATATCTTATGCTTGTCTTTACTTTAACATGCTAGGCTAGGTTTCTCTTGTGTTTGCTTAGATCTAATGAAACCTAGCTATTGATTACTTGTTGTTGGTTTGTTATTGATTGTTGTGGGTGGGTGATGTCGATGTTAGGCTTAAGAAAACTGGCTAACCTCCTATACGGTAACTTGCTTGAACGTCTTAAGAAACATGAATCGGATGTGTACTACGATTATATGGTTGTATTTAATGCATAAGCGAATTCTAGTGATCCCATGTTAGGAGCTTTTAGTCGGCTCGACATAGGAGTGAAGTAGGAGCTTATAGAGTTAGGGAAGATCGTACACGGCCCTACGAATGGTTTAAAGGAATACAACCCGTCATCCACACAATTGTAACAAACCAATTAACCGGTAAAAGATAGCTAGGGAGTAAGGAAATCTAAGTAAACACACTTTTCTCCATATAAGTTTCACAACCAATTTACTTTTCTTGTTATTTTATTTTATTTGCAATAGTAGATATTTGGGTTAGTTGATTAGCAACTAATTCCGCCCACTCTTCCAAATACCCGAGATTTTTACTTGCTTTCATAAAATATAAAATTACAAAAAGAATCATCCCTCAACCCTTAGACCTAAATTAGAGTAGTTTTCAATCCTAACGACACTATTCCCCGAGAGAACGATCAATCCTCCGGTACTTGCCACTTCACTATACTACATAGGTCAGGTACACTGCCTGGTGGGGGTTGTAAGCTTCTCAAGATCCCTTGAGAGGTAAAACCTATTGCGAAGGTTGCAAAACCCACGCATCACTTTTCTTAAATGCTTTTACGTATGTGCATGCTTAGTTTATCTTGAGAACCTCTAATTTCGGTAGTTTTGATATGCGGTTGTATCCGTTACGCTAGCTTAAATTGAATTAAGACCCCAATTTAGTTAGTAGGCTAGAAGAATTGACCATAGGACACTAGCCTGATGGATTGCGAAGAAATGGTAGGGATGACAACTGACCATACTGCCTTGTGTGCGAATTGACAATAGGATCACCTCCCGATGTTTGATGAACTTAAGAAGTTAGAGAAATGGCCTATGATCGTGACAACGGGCCATTAAAGATAAGTCTAGCATGTAGTGGCACTTAATGACTCAAACCCGTCTACCGTACGTCGGCTTACTAGCATGGGGTAGTGCATGTGGTTCCTGACAGGATTTGGGGGAGATAGGCTAGGGAACTTGACCATATGCACCTAGTGATATATGTCCGCCCCACCTAAAGCATAAGATTAGTTTAATAGGGAACATGACCATAAGCGATATAGGATGAGTAATTAGGTTAGCACACTCCTCTCTTACTGCTCACAACTCTACTTTTACATGCTTTCTGTTTTTAGTTTCATTTCAATATAATCAATCAATCATTTCTATTAGTTTAATTAGTGACATTAGACTTAGACATAGTCCGCACCACATAGCTCTTGGGACGACCTCAGAGTTACCATTACTAGCCTATACACGACCGGATTCTCTGTCCGTTAGTGCATAAGGGTAGACCATAGGTAAAACGAGAACTATATATATTAAAACATGGTCAGTAAAACCTGCATCATAATCACACTCTGCAAGATTAGCCTTAAGAAAAAATAATGAGTCGTCAGCGAAGAAAATATGAGACACAACCAGGCAAATTCTGGCCATTTTTATCCTTGTAAGAAGAGACTAATTCGTGGCATTATTAATCATTTTAGAGAGGAAGAATGCAATAAAGATAAACAAGTACGGTGACATCGAGTCCCCTTGACGGATAACTCTAGACGGCTTAATTAAACCAATAGATTCGCCATTAATCATGAATTCCATCTCATAGGACGCTACACACGCCATAACCAATTTACACCAAGTCTCTCCAAAGCCTAGTTTCTGACAAGTTGCCATTAAGAAATCCCATTCAACATGATCAAATGCTTTGTTATGGTCAAGCTTTAAAGCGATATGTCTTTGTTCTCCTTTCTTTTTAGTTCGGATATAGTGGAAAGCTTCATTTGCAATTACCATACAATCTGGAATAAGACGACCATGTATGAAGGCAGATTGTTATGGGGAAATTATGCGATTCATAAATGGTTTCAAATGATTTGCCATGATCTTTGATATGACCCAATAAACAAAATTGCATAGACTAATAGGGCGAAATTGTCCTATACTCTCAGGAGCTGGAATCTTCGGGAGTAACACCACCAAGGTCATGTTTAGAGAAGATGGCATAACACCTTCATTAAAAACTGCTTAACAGCATTGCAAACCAAAGCACCAACAATATGCCAATATTTCTAAAAAAAAGATACACGGAAAGCCATCTTCACCAGGGGCTTTGTTTGCACCCATATTTTTAACAGCTTTCTCAATTTCTGATTGGAGAACAGGGGATTCCAAGTGTAAAGACATGGTCTCATTCATAACAGGTGTGATCACGTCCAAGACACTAGTGAAGTCCCGTGACTCGGAAGAAGAATAAATTTCCTTAAAGTGCTCATGAATCAAATAATGAAGATCAGTAGGGTTATCAACCCACTCACCTTGGCTATTTTTAAGCATAGATATCTTGTTTCTTTTGCTTTTATGGGCTGTTGAGAGGTGGAAAAAAAATGAATATTTTGATCTCCATATTGAAGCCAGTTAACTCTTGATCTTTGGTGCCAAAACATTTCCTCTCGCAACCATGGTTCCTCAAGCTTTGAAATAATCAAACGTTGTCGAGACCCATTTTCATTCATGTATGGCAGAGATTGCAAATAATTTAACTTCGATGTAATATTCTCAATAATCTTTTTGTTATTTCCGAAGTGTTTACGACTCTAAGTAACAAGACTCTTTGCACATGAGGACAGATTATGTCTGAGGTTCTCAATGCCATCAGTCAAGTTTGATGGACACCATGCCCCTTGTATAGCTTCTTCACACGACTCATCTGTAGTCCACATTGATTCAAACATGAAGTGTTTTCGTTGTTTCCGTATAGGGGGACACGTATTATATAACAAAGGGACATGATCACTACCAATCAAAAGATGATGTATCAAGATCTGGTAAGGAGATGCCTCAAGAAATTCATCATTGTTGATAGAAAAGTTGGGCGTTCCTTGTTAGAGTATCAATTGGATCTTAATGCTTGAGACCTGCACACTAAGAAAGCAAAGAAACACCGTTAGGCTTATCGTGGGATTGTCTCCCATGATTATCCTCTGGCGTGAGAGTAAGTAGTCGGTTTTTAGGGTTTGTAGAAGAGTTAGGGTTGTGATATCGTACCTCAATGAGAGCCATGATGCCCTTTATATACATACGAAATCCTTGTAGGTTTCGTGCTCCTCACTCTTCGGCGTATCACGCCCTATCCGGTCCTTTGATCTTTATTCATAAATAAAAGATCCTTATCGAGACCATAAATAGATTTGGCTTTGGGCTTTCGTGAGCCCAAATCCTTATTATGATAGCCCACGCATAGTGGGCTTAGTATTAGTATCGTTTGCCCCCCGAGTTCGTGACCCGAGTAGGGACTATACGTCATCATGTCCCCCCAGTCTAGTGTGCGCACGGTGCAACCGCAGATGCTAGACTAACAGGCGTAACAAAAAATGCTCCTGCATACGTGGCGGATAAGTTACAAATCTTTCCCTCCGAAAAGAATATACCCTAAATCTAGTCCAAATAAATCCAAAGAAATAACCTCGAAAAATGTGGGAAAGTGCAAAAAGGGGCTATACCCCTTGAAATTCTGGCCACACGATTAAGATGAGTGGGGTACACGTGTCAAAGATCCAAGACCATGGGTATCCCTATATAAAGGGTGTCGCCATTTTCACAATGATTATCACAGTAAACATTCACATTTCCACCATTATCAAACCTTTAAATTTAGTCAAGAAACCAAGCGTTTGTTAAGGTAATAGCGCGTGCGCATCTTCAACCTTAAAATAATAAGAATGGTTCTGCAATTATCCGACTTTGCCTCCAATATAACCGAGGATGAGCTACGTCAGTTCGCCTCGGATTATTATATCCCTCATGCGTTGCATCCGGTAGTACCGGTGGCAACCGCGTCTATAGCTGATTTCCCTGAGGGTAAGGTGGGGGTATACGCGCGCTTTTTTGAATTCGCGAATCAGCGTGTGCCCTTTTCCTTATTCTTGTGCGATGTTCTTAATTATTATAGCCTGCATATATCTCAGCTGCATTGTATAGGCGCAGCTAAGATAACCAATTTTGAGGTAAATTGCCGCCTGTTGGCAATTAA
Organism: Artemisia annua; assembly: GCA_014162995.1. Lineage (NCBI taxonomy): Eukaryota > Viridiplantae > Streptophyta > Magnoliopsida > Asterales > Asteraceae > Artemisia > Artemisia annua. The sequence continues at coordinate 244,383 of LBNU01018967.1, forward strand.
TCCAACGATTCA
>LBNU01018969.1:23660-83838 GCA_014162995.1 Artemisia annua
AAGGAAGAAGAATGGAATTTTTCACACAAAGTCGTTTCTTTTCTCATTTTTAGGTACTTTTGGAAGGGAAAATCCGCAAAAGAAGCGAATTTTACGGAGGCGTTTTCGGAGTGAGAAAAGGTGTGCGGAAAACAACAAAAACGTCTAAAAGACCTTAAAGATCACAGAAAGGTGAGCGCCGTCCACACTCTACAAGGTTGACGCCGTCAGGGAACAAGTGAAGTCCAGAAGTGGAAAAAAAGACTCGTGTACGGGCCAGAGAGTTATCGTAGTGCAAATTGGTGACGGCCGTCAACCAAGGTCCGTCAGATCTGGAACCAGCAATTATGACTACTGTCAAGGAAAGGCGCGTCGAAAAGCCTAATCGCCGAGTGAACGACGTCACCTTATTGGGGTTGCGGCCGTTCAGCCGCAAAATCTATATATAGTAGAACAGTTTTTCTTTTTTTATTTTAGAGGAATTTTTAGAGTGGAGAACTTGGGACACAAAAAACCTAAGTACGAGTTTTACAGGAACCTTGGAGGGTATCCCAAACCCTTCCAACTTGCAATGTTCAATTAAAGATAAGTCTTTATGTCAATACAATAGTGTCTATGTTGTTGTGTGATTTATTGTTGTGCTTGTTTTCTTTTAATATCTAGGCTTAATTTACTTTGTGTTATGCTTAGATCTAATGAAAACCTAAGCTATTTGATTATCATGTGATGTGTATTTGTGATTGTATTGGGTGAATTTTCATCTACGTTAGACTAAGGAGAAACTGCTAATCTACATATATGGTACATGCTTGAACGTCTTTAGTAAACGTGAATCATATGTGCGGTTATTGGTTTTAAGGTAGTATTTCATGATAGGTTGCTATCGGTGAGCCATGATAGGATGCTTGACGTATCATCATAGAGTGAGGTAGGAACTTATAGAGTTAGGGAAATTGAACGGCATCCCTACGGACTTGTAGGAATACACACACGTCATCTCAAGCAAACTAACATACTAGTCACAATGATAAAAGATAGTTTAGGGAGTAATTGAAATCTAAGCTAAACACTATTCCACCACTAATTTTCTCTAAACTAAAAAAATACAAAAATATAAGTAGCATTAGAAGTAGATAACTTGGTTAGTGACTAGCAACTAATTCCGCCCTATCCTCCAAAACAGAGATTACTGCTTTCATAAAATAATCAAAAAAAATACAAAAAGAATTTTCCTCCACCCTTGAGACCAGCATTAAGTGTATTTTAGCCTAACGAACACTATTCCCTGTGAGAGAACGGATCAATCTCCCCGTATCTTGCCACTTCACTATACTACATCGGTCAGGTACACTGCCTGGTGGGGATTGCAAGCTTCTCGAGATCCCTCGAGAGGTAAAACGTAGTGCGTGTTGCAATCCACGCGCATCAATAGTTTACTTAATAATGTTTGAATTGGTAAATGAGATATTATTTCAAAAGTTATACTAGAAGCATGATTAATCCCATATAAGAAAAATGATTTTGAAACAACCCACTAATCCTACATTGTTAATACATACTTTACTAGTGTACTCAAGTGCTAATTCAAAATAATTAAAGTTTATGTTTAATACATGTCAAAAACTTTTGTTCTAAATGAAGATTAAAACATATTATAAACAAAAATGAAGCTCAAAGAACTATCAACTATAACCTTATGATTTCTTTTATAGGGACATAATGTCACACATATATGACTTTGATCATCTTCGCACCGACACTTATGCTCCTAGAATTTCTCGTGAACCAACAACTCCGGGTAATTACATTCGGTCCTACGTGAATGTTGAAACTCGTCGCTTTCATGAAGGACGAGTTGTTGATCCCTCCTTAGCTTATCATAGAGACATTAATACCACCTTCCGTGCCATAGGATTCGATTGCTTGCTTCATATTAATGAGAAAATTTGTCCTTGGTTTGTTTTAGAATTCTTTCGACAAGTTGAACTCGTACGTAACGAGGATCAATCTTTGTCACTCTGGTTTTGGATTAGAAACTTCAAATTTGTCCTCACTCTTGAGCAATTCGCTCAAATCCTTCGTATCCCCAATCATGGTCAATGCGCCTATACTGAAGATTGGTGTCTTGATTCACTCTACAACTATCAAGAAGAGAACAGTCCTTATTGTTCCTTCATACCTTCTCCGTGGGAACTTGGGAAACTCCTTCGTACTCATAGATACATTCCTTTCATCGACAAAACTAGAATTCGCCTGTCAGAAGTTCGTGAAGAGTTGCTCAACTGGGCAATCATCTTGAAAGAAAAACTCTGAGTCTTAAAGGCATTCGTGAGCAACTCACGGCGTGTTGTGCTCATATGATCTATTGTCTTCATACTCAACAACCCTATAATCTCGCCTACTTCTTTGCCAGGCGAATCACAGTACTAAATTGATACCCTATGGGATGTTCCAAACTCGTCTTTATCACTACATCATGAACTTTCATCTTTATCATCGTGGCCCTCAATACTCCCTCTTTGATCCTGTCATGGAACCCATCAATGAGTTCCATATTTCCTCCATCTTTATCTCATCATCATCTGTCGACTATGACATTTATGATGACCCCACACTCGAGAATGAGAAGCAGGCTAAAGTCAAAAATGTAATGCAATAAGAGCAAGTCAGAAGCACCATTGACAAGACAACATCTTGAAGTACTACCTAGAATCTTCAAATCTTATGCCTATCTAATATATTGTGTAGACTTTAAATGTATTATGTAACCTCTACTTATTGTTGTACTCTAATTTCCTATGTTTATTGACTATGTGAACTAAGTTATTGATTAGTAGACACGCTTATTTGATTTGTCATGCTTGCTAGTTGAATGATGTTATTTAGGTGATGTAAAACATCTTTTATGGGTTAACTTAAGTTTATGCTTATTCTATGAAAGGTAAAAATGAGTTGAATGTGTGCAGGTTGCAGAAATGAGAAACTGGCAAAAACCTGTGAACTCACTGCCGGCGGTTCCTTATCGACCCGGCGGTCCCATAGTGAAAAGGGACCGTCTGCTATTTAACGGACCGTCCTTGTGGGATCACGGATTTTGCACTGTTTTCTTCTTTCCTGCAATCCTAAGCCTATTGCATGATTATCACCACCTTACCATGTTTAGATAAACATTTTTGAGTGCTTAAAATCTCCTAACGCATGCTTTGCCCAAACCATGACCATGCTTGATCATTTAAACCTTCCTCATCACCTTTAACCTCATCACAACAACCATTTATATCATCCTCATCATCTACAATGGCCTCATCTTCCACTACCTTGTCAACCACAAAGAAAGAGTTCACAACTCCACCAAACAAAAGGCCTAAACTCAAAATCATTCGACCTCAAACAACCTTCATTGACCTCACACTCTATGACTCCACTCCATCTCCTAAGTCACCACCAACATCACCTCAAGCACCAAGCGCACCACTCAAAACACCATCCACCAATGGTACTTCCCACTCATCATCAAAGTCATCCTCTAGCTCAAAGCCAACACCACATCACCAAATGGGCCATTGGAAAACATTCCTTCCACACCACCATCATCTCCAACTCTTGGAAATTCACTTCCCTACTACTTTGTTAACAACCACACGGTGGGGTGTGCTTGTTGTTACCATAACTTTCATCTCATCCACTCTCTTCGAGATGAACTACACATCATGTTTGGTCACATTGAGTATCTCATTGCTCAACTAAATGTGCAACCAACTCCCCTTGCATCCATGCCACCATCAGCACCACTTTCGGCTCCACCCTCATCCTCACCATCATCCACTCCACCATCCAACTAGATGTTTTTCAAATGTCTAGTTCAAGAATAATTAAGTGGATGTTATGTCTTGGACCAAGCATGCAATGAGAGATAATTTGGTGTACTAGTTAATGATTAGTATTGTTGTTTAATGTTGTTTTAGTTATGTATTGCCTATGGTTGATCATGTATGAATGATATTGTATGCTTCCCATGCATGAAATGAATGAATGTTATGTTTTAAATTATGATAACATGTTGTGATATTGATCATAGTTAAACATGAAAAAGGACTAAAATTTTTCAACCTTAAAAATGGGAAGTTGCTTAAATCACAACACATCTGCCAACCAGGAAACCTACTGGTGGCGGTCCTTTAAAGGGTTGGCGGTCCTCTATCAATAAGGGACTATCCCCTGTTTACGAGAACGTCCCTTGTAGTGCTAACATTCAGATTTTACCTGTATTTCTCTATCTGATTCATGCACTATATAATTGATTTCACACCAATATGCTTTCTACATACTTTCATATATATATATATATATATATATATATATATATATATATATATATATATATATATATATATATATATATATATATATATATATATATATATATGTGTGTGCCTTGCTCTAACTTTGTTTTGTAGCACATCACCATAGCTCGATTCCCCGGTGCCCTCATTAAGGGGGATCACTTAGCTAGGGGGACCTTGTATTCCGTCAACAATGACGATGCCCTTTCAAGGATGCTCGTGTCTACTCTCCTCAACATCAACGATACCTTTTGATTCTACAAAAAGGGGGAGAAGTAACGGGAAAACTCATTAAAAATTTATCAACGCATAATTTTACCTAAAATGAGTTTATATTTTGTAATCATCAAAAAGGGGAAGATTGTAAATACAAATAATGTCAAAAACGTTATTCGCATTATTCGATCTTCTTATGTTTTGATAATCACAAAATATAAAGACATGTTACGTAACGTTATGGTTAATAAGTTTTTAACCGAGGAAACTCGTTACTTCTACGAAGCTTCTACAACGTCACTTCAGGTATGAACAAACTTTATACCATCATTAGTTTGGTGATCAAAGAAGTTTTTATTTTCTTATAAACTTACATTTTTAAGTTAGACAAAACATTTTCACAAAAGTATTTTTGTGTTTTTAAAGAAATGTTTTATTAAGAAAATATATTCAAATTCAATCTTATAACAGCTAGTTTTCCCCCCAAAATAGCTGAAACTTCACCAGATAAGTTTTCACCACGTCAGGACAAAAATGGGAGCGTTTTGTCGACACGGTCCCTTAAAGGGGTCGACGGTCCCTTAGTGATAAAGGACCGTCGCCTATTTACAGGACCGTCTAATCTGTCCTGTCGTCTATAAATACTGAACTGTTACACTTCATAAAAACAGGTTTTTCACACACAAAACTTTCTGTTTTTATTTTCCCTTTAGTCTTTGATCACTATAAAATGTCGGTATATGTTTATAAGTGATTTCCTCTTCCGTCAAGTGCAAGAGAAGAACTCTTGACATCAATGAAGTCTCGAGATGTTATAGGTGTCCACACACAAACGTAACAAGTGTTACGGTGATAGGTTCTGTAAATAATGTCATTGTTTTCCGACTTGTGTGTGAGTCGAGGATGGGGATATTTGTGTGAACTTGGATGGTGATGTAGATCCAAGAAGTGTTGTAACTAGATTAGTTCATGTATTGGTGTGAGGAGAATGATGTCCTAGTATGTAGGTTAGGACTTAGTTGAGTCATTATATAAAAGACTTGGATCGGGTGATGATCCAAGTGAGTCATGTGTGTAGCCTTGGTTCGGGTGAAGAACCAAGTGAGTCAAGTGTGTGAAGGCTTGGTTCGGGTGAAGAACCAAGTGTGTCTAAGTGTGAAGGCTTGGTTCGGGTGAAGAACCAAGTGTGTCAACTATGTGAAGGCTTGGATCGGGTAAAGATTCAAGATGGAAAAAAGTCCTTGTTCATGTGGCCACGTGGGCCTTGGAGTAGATTGGTTCTAGCTACGATTAGAACTCGACATTATGCTTAGTGTCGTTAAGCCTTGTGTAAGCATGTGTACGGATTTCTCCGCCTGAAGGAGTGTGTTGATATAGTGATTGATAACTCTCGAGTGTGGTACTCGGGGAGTGGAGTAAGACGGAGAGTGAGCTTCGTGCCGAACCACTATAAATCGCCGCTTCTCTTTGGTTGTGTTCTTTCCTTACTCTTTACTTTACTTTTTTACTTATGGATGTTAGTAGTCAACTTGATATCACATAACAAGTAGATTTCAATAAGTTTGCTAAAGAATATTAACCGGACCTAAAAATGGCGAAATGTTTTAACAACTAAAAAGAAACGGTGAAACTATTCAACCCCCCTTCTAGTTTCTACAAAAGGATAGAGATTTCACTAAAGATCACAAAGCATGAACGGAACAAGGAATCAAGTAATTCAATTACAACACACAAGGTTCAAGCTCATGGAAATAGAGATTAAAGGACTAAGACACGAAGAAGCATCTTTGAAGAATGACATCCCCTTAAGGAAGATCGTTAGCATTTAAAGTGGTGGTCATTTATTGGTTAATACTAGTTTATGAACCTTGTTACGTGTTATACTTAATGTAATAGAATAGTAATGGGTTAGGCTTAGTTTAAACATAAACCCATAACAAAAGTGCAAGAACCAAGCCCAATTAGAAGCCCAAGACCGATCCATACGTGGAATTCATTAATATAAACACTCCTCATATGTGAGGAGTGTTTGTGTGAGATCATTTTCTAGTGTCTGAGACCATTTTGTACACAAATTTACCTAGTTAGTTCTCTATCACCACCTCTCTCTAACTCTTTTTCTCTCTAAAACCATCCCTCTTTGATCATTGTTGTGTGAAATGGTATGATTTGTAGAGACCTACAAATAATATTTATCATAAGATAGATATTGAAGCAATAAAAGGCAATATAAAATCCCTTAGGGATTGTATATTCAGCCGAATACCCCAAGGGGTATGTTTTGACAAGTTATCAAACTTTATTACTTGGTAGACAAGTTTAGAAATTCCTAGTTCAGCTAGGAGTGTTCTAAGGGTGCTTATAAATATAAAGGAATTCCCTTCTCTAACTCTAAAATCTCCCTTGCCTCTCCTTTTGTGTACGATCGACTAAACCAGACAAAGGGAAAAATCCCTTTGGTCGTTTTTTTTTAAGTCGACTTTAGTCGACTTCCTTTCCACTAGATTTTACCCGATTCCGTAATTGCCAACTTGCATAGGTTCATAGCCCTATTACTACTTGTGTAGTATCGGTGGATACTTGACGCAATCCAAGTGGTGGTTTACTCGAAGAAACCCCAAAGAAGTTCGTAAAGCCTCAAGATCAAGAAGAAGGTGTTTCGTGCAGTTAAAGAAAGGTCAACAAGCTTGCATATTGCAGGATTAACAAGTAAGTATTCTATAAACATCCTTTTATTGTGTTAGGTAGCTTATATCCCTGATTAAGAGGTATGAATAATTAGGATTTTTGTTGCATGGCTCTTCTCTATGTATTTTTCGGTGTGCATGTTTTTGAGCCATGCATGTGACCACTAAAACCCTATAGAAGAAAGGCTCCTCACCCTTGGCTTGTCTCCCACTCCATGAGCAAAGGCTCCTTCTTCCTTTGCTTGTCTCCCATTCAAAGAGCAAAGGCTCCTTCTCTATACTTTGCTTCCCACTTTATGAACATAAGCTCCTCTTCACCATTCCTTGCTCCCTAATCAAAACACACTTCCTTATTCCACTCACCTTTCTCCCCACTCTAAACACTTTCTCTCTAATACACTCATCCTCCCCTAAATCTACGCATATACATTCTACAACAACTAGTTTTCTAATTTGAAATTTGAATTTCAAATTGGGAATCAAAGCTTTATACATTGCTTATTTAACACTCAAAAATAATGCCTATGTCATTATTGTTTTCTTGTTTCTCAAGATGGACAAAAGCTCTAAAACACTTTTCTAACCCTACCAAACCATAACTTAATCATGGCTAATAAGTTGGTTTGACCTCACCCTACCTCTGGCTTTGAAATGAACTTGGGAAGATCAAAACTAAAGTGCCCATGGGTGTATAACAAGAGCTAACGACTATTTGTAGACAAGAGACAACTCAACTTATGGCTTGCCAGGCTTACGCGTCCGCGTGCCAGACACTAATGTCTTGGTTGGTCTATAAATAATAGCCACCTCTTTTATCATTTGCAACTCACCTCTTGAAAAACATTTCTCCCCTTTATTTTCTTCTCTCAAATTCGTCTAAGTCTTTCAATCTTCTTGTTTCTTAATCTTAGTATTATCACACTGAAATCAAACTTCTTCGTAAAAGAAGAACTACAAGAACCTAATCAACTCTTGTATGTTATGGCTGGAGTATTTTTCTACTCCCTTTTTTTGGTTGAGTCCTTAGGTTAGATTGTATCAAACACTATAAACTCATCATTCATTTGTAAAGTCTTATCTGTGTGTGTGGATAAGCAAGAGTGTATAAGTATCGTACCTTGGTGGTCAAGCCTTGATCTGGTGAAGGTCAAGTTGGGGTTTTTTGCTTCCTTGAGGAAAGTCTTTGTGGTTGGAAGAATCACGAGGTCTTCGTGGATGGTTTCAGGTGCGAAACTCCGTTGGGTATTATCTCTTTCTTAGTGAGCACTGATCTTAGTGCATATCGGTGGAGCGAAGATTGTATAGTTTAATCTACCATAAGGATTGTGTATTAGTGAATAGTAGGTGTCGAGGATTCTCAACTGGCATACGGATGATTTAAACCCCTCATTCTAAACCAGTATAAATCTTGGTGTTTGTATCTCTTCTCTTTACTTTTTTACATACACCTTATATTGGTTGTTTTCTCAGACACTCATATACAAACTTGTGACTTAAATTACGTAAATCTAAAATAAGTCGAGAAGAATCTATTCAACACCCCCTCCCCCTCCCACCCTCTATGGTTCTACATTAAGGTTGAGGGTACGATGTTTAAAAGACAGTCTGCCATGTGATGGGCATCGACCCAAAAAGTATGGTTAGATTAGATTGAAAAAGAAGGGTATGGATGAGGTTGTTAATGGTACAGATCATACATTCGGAATTCCTATTTTTTCATAAGTTTTTAGGGCATGAAAAACGTATAGTAATGCCATTTGTGCCAAACAACTGGTGTAAGCATGATTATCAAATTCACCGCCATGGTCACATTGCAAAGATATAATATCACAATGAAATTGATTTTTAAGAAAAGCACAAAAATGAATAAAGCTAGACAAAGCATCAGAATTATTAAGAAGAGGATAAACCCATAAATAATGCGAAAAATTATCCAAAAAGCAAAATATAATATTTAATGTCCGTAGCAATCGGAAGTGGAGAAGTCCATAAATCCGAGTGTACAATATCCTAGACGCACCTAACCACACTTTCATAACTAGAAAAGGGAAGCCTTACGTGTTTGTCAAGCTGACAAGCATGAAAAACAGCAGGAGACTTCCTCTTATTACAAGAAATATGATCACTAGAAATAAGAGATCGTAACACGCCTTTTGTTGAGTAGGAACGTGAATTACGAGTGTCCCGCGAGTCACGTGTGTCACGTCTACGATTATCTAGTGAGGTACCATTCGCGGCTAGAAGCATCGTAGGAGCCGAGGGTGAAGCGTCAGTTAAAGGTCGGTGCTTGGAGTTAATACCATCTCTTCGGTAGTAACCATCGAGAAAACCGTAGCAAGATCGGAAAAGGATTCCCGATGAGCAATTATACCGGCCACGTGAACAAATTTATCACTCAAACCATTAATTGCATATACACGTGACCACATCATCATTACTGAATGGCAAGCCAATAACGTTAAGCAAAGTAACAATGGACTCGATCTTTTAAAAATACGCATCAATCGTACGATCACCAAGTCGTATGACACGAAGTTCACCTTTTAAAGCAATGGTACGTGTTCGTTTATTATCAAGAAAGATACTTTCAAGAAAATCTCAAGTATCGTTAGCAAATTTTGGTTTATCTGTAACAAGCCTTCCTTAAAAGATTTCAGATAAGTTTAGAAAAATCCAAGATTTAACTATTGAGTCCGTGTTAGCCATTCCGCAGTTGGAGGAGCCAAATTAGTTGCATTAGAAGATGTACCCGTGATGTGTTTTAACACATCAAAATTTTCATAATGGTTTTGAAGAAGTAACACCGACAACATAGTTTGTTTTGTCTAAATCAAGTTTAATAGGAATTTGATAGTGATTGAGTTAACAGTATATAATTTATCGGTATGTGATATGGTAAGAGTAAGAAAGCACCGTTTGTCATTGTGATCGAAGAATGAGGTGAGTCGAGTTAACTATCGACTAAAAAGCAAACAAAGAACAAACAAACTGTCGACTATTGGAAGTCGACTAAAAGGGAATTTAAAGGAGACGTGATGCACTAGACTTTTGTTACGCACTAGACTTTTGTTACAGTCAATGAAAAAAAAAAAGAAAAAACAAACAAATAAATTGTCGACTTGTTGTAGAAGTTGATTAAAAAATAATCCTAAAAGAGACTTGATGCACTCGACGCTGGTTATTGTCGATGAACAGAGAACTGAACAAAATAATTAACTTTAGGTTTTAGGATGAACAAGTGCTATTAAAAATGATCATGATACCCGTGATAAATAAAAATAATTATGGAAGCCATACAACAACTTATGGATCGTGAGATACCCTTCTAACAAACACGTACTAAAAATGGTCTAATAAATCTTTTTGATATAAGTCTTCTTTAAGGGACAACAGTGTCATTAACGGTGTCCTTGGTATGATTGTATGGTTAGAAAACTTTAACGTATCGAAACGTGTCGCAATGTTTTTGTTTTTTTCATAAACTAATATCTGAAGTAAACATAAAAACAAAATAAATAAATAAATAAATAAATAAAAATAAAAAAAATCTCCGGCCCAACGATAACCTTATACACAACTAGTTAATCAAGCGTGAAAAAAGTAACGAAGTGTTGCTCGTTTTAATTGTGTTACAAATTTGATTCGTCTTTGTCATTTGTGCTACCAACCATTTTATATTGATTATTGAAGGCTGGCATGAGTTATTCGTTTTATATTGAAGACACTATTTGTGAGTTGTCCTCTGGTCTTTGTTAAACTTCCGTAACGAGATGATATTTGGCTTTACTCCACCTCGACGCAATACTTTATTCGAGAAGATTGTTGATTGTTCGGTATTCAACTAGAAACAAATTCCTTTCTTGGAACAATTGGTTCCAAAACTCTTTAATAATTCTTATTTTGTATTTTTTTTTCTTTTTCTTGCTAGTTTTTAATAAAATTCTGCCGTTTAAAAAAAATGTGTTAACGTTCTTATATAACGTATGAATCCCATCTTTTTGTATGTCCTAATGTATTAAGGTGCCTAAAGCTCGACAGGAAAAGACGTCAACAAAGATATCTATTTGTTTATATGTTATAAATTTATAAATCAGTTAATTAACTATAAAAAAAAGTAAGAGCGTGATGCAAAGTGGATCCCCTGGCAACTCTAGAGTGGTTTTAACTATAAATTGTTCAAACAATATTTTATAAAGTCAAGATAATAATGCATATTAATGCTTCTATACATATAAATAATGATCTCCCTATTTCACCTTTGAAAGAACCTGACTTTCTTGACACTATAACTTTGTCAATAACATCATACAAATATTTTCAATGTAATTCAATGATTACTTTTTTCCTTTCATACCGCAAAACGCAAATACTATATCTATATCTTTTTTTAATTAAAACCTTGTTAGCAATTCAACTCAAGATGCTCGTGGCTGGCGCAAAAACTCTTTTTTAAATGGCACCTCACCCACATATATATATCACCCTCTTTATCTACATCTTTATATATAGACACATGTTAAAGTTTAGCATCAAAACCACACACCATAATCTATTTTTCTCTCTAAAACACACACTTGAGTAGAATGGAGAGACTTACGAGAAGCTTTTCGACTACTTCGGTTGATATTAATAAGGCTTGGAGGAGGAAAGTCTATGATGGAAGAGTTGATGGCAGCCCCGACGGGCGAAAAGACATGAAAACTGCTACGTTAGGAGAAAGCCATCATAGCCGGTTTTGGAAGATCAAAAAGTTTTTCAAACCGGATGGAAGCTCGAAAGAAGAAGATTCGGAGTCAGCCAAGAAAACTAAACAGAAATCTCATCGATCATCGAAGATTGCGGGTTCAAGAGAAGAGTTTGAGAGTAGGTTGATGTCTGAAATTTATAAGAATATGTCAGCTTCTCATGAACTATCTTCAGTGTACAAATAATTTAAATGTTTTGTTTGGATATACGATTAGTTTTTGGCCATTTCGATCATCTTCTAGTTTCCACAATTGTTGTCTGCAACTTGAAGATAAAGATGTATATGATTGGAACAATTGTTTTACATAGATTTTATATGTTCTTGTATTATCAAGCATTCAGCTGCTTAAACGGGTATTAAGTTAATTAAAGCATGTCATGAGAACAGGTTAAAATAATTAGATTATAATGTTTCCAAGATTATTTTGATCTATACACGATTTGCTTTTGGGTAAAAACAATAGTATTCTTACGAGTAATTTTTTTTAAGTAAATTAGACCCCGCCTCCAAGGTCTGGACGGATTACGGATACCTTTCACAGTCCAAAACCTTAAGCTTGTTTAAAACCTCAGGGCTTTTTCGTCTTTTTTTTCGGCATTTCATATCCAAACATTGAACTGTAATAACGCACATTAAACACACACACCTACTTTCACAAATTAACCCAAAAACATATCTTGTGCAACCTCTTCAGCACCACATTACTACAAAAATGAACATAGAGCCCCCTTAATAGAGCCGGTTTTAGTGAAACACGGGCTTTAAGTGGATTCCGGATTGTGAAAAAAGGTATAGAGCCATGTTTTTCTTACAAAACCGGGCTCTATGTTAGATAATGTTAGAGCCGTCTATTTTGCTTAAAAACCGGGCTCTATTCCTCGCATAGAGCCATGTTCTCTTTAACAAAACCGGGCTTTATATTGAAAATCATTAAAGCCATGTTCTCTTCAACAAAACCGGGCTTTATATTGAAAATCATTAAAGCTATGTTCTCTTCAACAAAACCGGACTTTATATTGAAAATCATTAAAGCCATGTTCTCTTCAACAAAACCGGGCTCTATTTCACTAATTACTCAACCAAAAATTCCCAATTTCCCAAATTCCCCCCACTCCAAAACATAAGCCCCAAAACTCAACTAAAATTTTCATTTCCCCCCCAAAACCCAGTTTCACTTTTCCATCTCCCTCCCAAACCTCATTTTAAGCCCAAAATCAGATCTCACCTTATCTTGATATCTTCTCCCCCAAAACCCGACCTATTTGCTCCTGCCTTGACCTCATCTTTCGACTGTGACTACCTTGGCTACTATTCAAAAGGTTAGTGTGTGTGTGGTCTTTCATATTTGTTTCATACTTATGGAAATTTTTTTTTAAAGTTAAACCCAATTTTTGACCTAGTTTTAAGATATATATTTCATGGAACAATAGATGTTTACTTTATAGAAGGGATACTTTATAGAAGGGAGAGGATCCTAGTTCCTATACTAATGGTAACTTTTAATTAGCCTTAATTTTGCAGATACTCTCCATCCGTTTCGTGCAAGGGAAAAACGACTGGGTATTTGCATCTTTTATGCCTCTAAATGATCTATATGACCGTAATAAAGGCTACCTAGTGAACAATACATGCTATATCGAAGCTGATGTTGTTGTACGTAACGTGACGGATAAACTGTCATAAGATTCAAAGCGGGAGACTGGCTTTGTTGGACTTAAGAACCATGGAGCTATGTTCAAGTAGTCAATTAAGTTAAGCTTGTAGCTATTTCATGTGATGTTTGCAAGAGTAGTAGTCTCAATGTATCAACATAATGTAAGTTGTAATTCAATGGATCTTTTTTATTCACATCAATAAAATGTTCATTTTGCCATATAAAATTGATGAAGGCTGACCGCTGGAGTTACAGCATAAAAGAATATTATTATTATTTTTTTTATTTTTTTTTTCACATAAAGCCATGATCTTGGATAGAAAACCTGGCTCTATAACATGTAATAGAGCTCGTTTTCAAAACCGGGCTCTATTTGCTTTTCTCATAGAGTCCCTCCCTCTTTGTGCCATCATGTAAAACCGGGCTCTTTGCACCTTTTTAACCGGGCTCTATGCCCTTTTTTTAGTAGTGCCACCACCACTGGTGCTGCCGCTGCCACCGCCCTCTTTTTTGACCTCTTCACTACCACCACCACAACCACCACTACGCTCATGATTTTTTTTGTTTCCATAACAGTAAAACCACAACATCAATTTTGTCTTTTCTATTGAGTATTTTAGTTTTTTAAATATTACCACCACTATTACAAGCGGCATTTGTACATGCATCTACTCTTCTTAAAATAATCCCCTTAACATTAACTGTGTGACGTATACAAGCTAATTGCTTTTGCTATATTATGTATTCTACCATCACCTCACATATATGCATTTTACCATCACTCCATCAGCTCACAGAATTCATTATTTTTTGTTGTGAAATATGTTAAACCGAGACATATATAATTGTCAACGGTCCATATTTGCATTCGGAATCTTAGTAAATTTTTTATTTTATTTCTTTTTGAATAGTATTTGTCTAATTAAATTAATAATGTCAACTGTTCATCATGAATTATTTTTCTCCGTTAAAAATATATTATCCTTAGTTATGGATATTAATTGAAACATAATAATCATGCGACAAACGAGACTTGTAAAGTAATGAAGAGTGGTACGGGGTCGCTTTCAATTTAATACGGCGGTGGTGAATGGTCATGGCTTTCTAGATGAGATAACAAAAATCGATTTTGGTCGTCTTAAAATCAGTAGCCAATATAGACTTGTCTACCATACTCTCGCAAGTATATATGTATGATCATACGTATCTGATTTACCAAGGTAACAAAGTCATAGTCATAAGGTACGAGCGTGATAGCATAGATCGAGACTCAGAATAATCAATATAAGAAAAGTACACCGTTTGTTGTACATGTAAGAGCAAATGGTGCAATAATTTAAACCCCACACGTTATCTTTTTGGCGCCGCTAAATCTAAGAGCATAAGGTAAGCTGACCCTGAGTTATAACATAACTCAGTGTCACGTCAGCGCCACATCGGCTTTAACCTTTTAACATTAACTCACCAAAAAACACCATGATACAATAACTCACCTATAACTCACCTTAATTCACATTTAAATCAAATTTTTTCAAATTCAACTCTAAACTAAAACTAATATTTTATTTAATAACTAAAATAAACATTTACAAAACACAAATTACATTAAATAGTATACTTAAACACTAATTTCATTAAACACGAATTACATTAAACATAAAATAACATTAAACATGTAAATGAAACTACGAATTAAAAAAAGGAATCATCGGAGACGTAGCCCTCCTCCTCGCTCGAACTCTCTGATCGAATAGGGCCTAACCCCAAGGCCCATTAATATGGTGCTTCTCTGTTTAGCCGCTCTCTACGAGCATTTTCCTCATCCCTACGAGCACGTGCCTCACGTTCTTCGGCTTCTTCAACCTCTCGCAAGAGTTGCATATCTTGCTCGAAGAGTTCTTCATCAGTCAACCCAAAATGAATGGGTTGGTTTTCCACCGGCGGATTGTTTGTCGGTGGATTGGGTTGTTGTTGGCCAACCAGTGGATTGGGTACCGGTCCATTTTCCTGTGTGAATACCAGAAAGATGTCTTCCGGTGGAGTGTTCACCGGTTCATTTGGAATCATGTTGGAGCTTGGGAATTGGTGGAAAAAGTCATGGTGACTTGGGAATTGCTGGGAGAAGTCACGGTGACTTGGGAATTGTTGGGAGAAGTCACGCTGAGTTGGGAATTGCTGGGAGAAGTCTTTGCGAGACATTATTGTGGAGAGACTTAATAAATTTTATGTGTGATTGTGTGTGTTGTGTGTGTATAAACAAGCCAGTGTATAAGCTATATATAGGTAAATGTTTGAAATTTGAATTTCAATTTAAATTTGAATTTTAAATAAATCCCGCCCGTTTCAATTGGATTTTGAATTTTAAGTTTATCCCCCCTTCCAATTTGAATTTGAATTTTAAGTTTATCCCGCCCTGTCAATTTGAATTTGAATTTTACATCAATATCCCGCTCATTTTTTGAATTTGAATTTCTAAACACCCATATATAATGCATACCCTAACATACTATTCTTCACACACTTCACTAAGGGTGAGCATCGGTCCAAGACCGGACCAACAAGACCGAGGACCGAATTAGCCAAAAAGCCAAGACCGAGGACCGGACCGAATGTGGTCCGGACCGGACCGGACCGACCGGACCGAAGACCGAATTAGCCAAAAAGCCAGGACCGAGGACCGGACCGAATGTGGTCGGTCCGGTCCGGTCTCGGTCAGTCCTTTGGTCAGTCCGGTCCGTTCGGGTCTTTTGCTCAGCCCTACACTTCACTTTCTAAACCATCTTACAATGACTAATCGTTGGTCAATTGAAGAAGAAAACTTGCTAGCTGACATGTGGCTTGAAGTTTCCCAAGTCAGAGACATCGACAATGAACGCTCTTTTTGGAATGAGGTTGTAGAAAGGTTCAACATTCAGTCTGACGGCCCCCATCGTAACAAAAATATGATCACGTGTAAGTGGGCAAGACTTAACTGTGAATGTCAAAAATTCGATGATATTTACAAGCATTTGCTGCGTACAAGCCAGGACAATGATCGTCTCGAGGACGCACACAACATTTATAAAGAGCGCTTTGGTGGGAGAGACTTCCCATATTTTCACGTGTGGTTCATTTGAGAAACACATTCATTTGGAATAGAAGGAATGCTTAACGGTGTTTTATGTTTTGTATTTCCGTATCATGTTTATGTTTTCCCGTATCGTGTTTATGTTTGTATTTCCGTATCATGTTTAAGTTATGGTTTTATTTTTAAATCATAAGGAGTGTTTTGTAATTTTTGCATTTTGGAATTCAAAAAAAGTATAAAAGATTACAAGGGCCAAAAGTGTAAAAAAAATTATTCGACGCAGCATAACACTGCGTTTTGGCCATGCCGCACCACGTTAACGTGGTTTTAACGCACGAAGCCGGTAAGACTTAACGCACCTATACCTCGGCTGCGTTATCATATAACTCGGGGTGCTCGGGCACCTTACCGAGTGCTCTAAGGATATCGTTACCTCTTTATGTTATAACTCAAGCGATGGTCATGGCTTATGTCATGGCCAGTTGTGTGTAGTTTTTCATTTTTTTTAAATTTAAAACAATGTATTTAGGTGTTCAAAAGAAGTGTTTTGGCTTAATTTATAAAAGATGATAATTTTGGCTGTGAATGAAAATTAACGAGGTTAGTCATTAACCATGCAGTGTTAGGATCTCATAAAAAGTGAAGAAACAAATACAAAGTTAAAAGTAATATGAGGATGACAAGTGTTCTTCTTTTTTTCTCTTTCTTTTTGGGTAAAGGGGAGTAATCCTGCACCCTGGTAAATATATTAAACCAAAAACGTCTAAGTACAAAGGATATGGGTGAAATCTCATATCTCAGCCCGTTACATAGGCGATAAAGCTTACATAACAAGGTAGACAGCTAAAAAGCTTGAAAATAACTAGTGCTTATGAGATGCCATAAGCACTTACAACTCAAGAAATAACACAAACAAGCTAACCAGCAACTAGCGTGAAACATGAACTTCCACCTGTATTTGGATTAGCCAAATCTTCATTCACATGTGTGACCTGTTCTCCATTTTCCTCATCATCGTTCACCAATGCAGCATAAGAATTAGATGTAGTAACAATACCTTCCTTAGAAGTAGAACCAGTAGACTTCAACTTAGACGACGTTGTATGCACGTTAGGCCGAGTATTAGCTCCCTTCTTTGGTTCGCTAGTAGTCTTCTTTTGCTCATACCTGAAATTCTGTTTGATTGAAGTACTAGCAAAATGACTACCTTTAGCAGACTCGGCTTTACCTTTGTTCTTCTTATGACTCATCTTTTGGAAACCATCATTGGCATGCACATTAGAAGGCTTAGCAACATTTGAAGTAGTAGCAACATGATGATTGACCACTTTATTAGGGCAATGATCATGGATATGGCCGAAAATCTTGCATAACGTACACCTGGGAGGCCTCCATTCATACTCAACTCGGATATTATCTTTAGCAAAACCATCCCCTATAAGAGAGGGGACACCAATAGTAACAACCTCTAGGAGTTCAGCCTCTGAACTAACCTCAATTAAGCACCGAGCAAAACTATTCCTACCCCAAGAATCCTTACACATAGAGGTCGTATATGAATCAAGCATAATAGGCTTGCCAATAAGTGAAGCAATTAAGTTAATACCATCCTCTTCAAACACNTATTATCTTTAGCAAAACCATCCCCTATAAGAGAGGGGACACCAATAGTAACAACCTCTAGGAGTTCAGCCTCTGAACTAACCTCAATTAAGCACCGAGCAAAACTATTCCTACCCCAAGAATCCTTACACATAGAGGTCGTATATGAATCAAGCATAATAGGCTTGCCAATAAGTGAAGCAATTAAGTTAATACCATCCTCTTCAAACACTTGAATAGGGACATCATGTAATTTAACCCATACCGGAATACAAGTCAGCTCTTCATTACACAACCTAGTATCAATTGACCATTTCTTAAGAATGATCGGCGATTTACGTATCATCCAAGGGCCACCTTCCAAAACTGCTTCTAAACCAGACTGAGTATCGAATTTAAAAAAGAAAAAGCCTTTTTCATTCATCATAATCTTTTTCAAACCATGTTTAGCTTAACATAGTACTCAACCACTGGAAACGCCATTCTATTACTAATAAAGTAGCCATATAGGGTATGTTCAAGACGTGCACTAACCTTTTCAACCACACAACGTGGAATAGAAACGTTAACTCCTTCACAAACTGAATCAGCAACCATTGTATCTTTGATGCTGTCCTCAGAATTAGAATTTGTTGCATTAGTATTCATCTCATAAACCTAAAGCAAACCACTCATAGCTTCGTGCACCTTTGTTTGAGTATCACTATCCAAATTAGACCATATTGGATATTTACCAGCTTCAAGCTCCGTAAGGAATAAATCAATATCCGAGGTTGAATTCAGCGAGACATCAAACACCAATTTAATAAAATCATGTTTGCTTTTTATAGAATTAAGCTCAATAGAAGGACCAGTACCCACGTTCAAATGGGATGATTCAGCAGCAATCCGTCCTTTAGAATTCTCAACCTGAACATGAGATGTATCATAAGAATTTTTCAGTTATAGGCTGTGTCACCACACCTGTAACATCCTTAGACTTCTTATGTTTCCTCATAGTCACCTTCGACAAATCAACAGTAGCACTCAATTCTTCAATATTCGCACTACTAGTGTTTAGAAACCCCTTCTCCATCTCTCTCAAACCCACAAACAATCCAAAGAATCGACTACAATAGCAGGAACATGAACAATAATCCAAACAAGGTGAAAGAAACCCTAACTGAAAAGTTAGGGTTTATAGATGAACGCGCAAAAAACTAATCAGGTCCCATGATAATCTTCACAATTAATTGATAAAATCGACAATCAAGGTTATATTGTGATGATAACAGGAATCAAAACCGACTTAGATGTATTGAGAATAAGAAATTCGATTCAAGTATCCCTAAAGTCGGTTTAAATCAAAAACGATTTTCACAAACCCTAAGAAAAACGATTTTGAAAAACCCACAAAATCTTATGAAACAAGTCACAAATCCAATCAGGAAACAAATAACAAGGGATGTTAATTCGTTCCCAAATCAGGTTGAAACAAAGAATCAAGAGAATAGGCAGATTTGAGAAAAAACGATTAGGAATTAGGGAGAGAAAAAAATCGCCCTTAGAGAGAGTTTTTTAGGGTTTTTTTTTTAAGCATGCGAGATGTATATTTATTTATTTATTCTAACCCTTCATTTGTTTATTTCACTTACTTTTCTATTTCTATTTCTTTTTCTTTTTCTTTTTCTTATCATCCTTTTCATACATTTAATATAGTAATTCTTTTTCTAAAACTTAAAATTTAGAGTAAACTGCAAAAGATATCTCTATAATTTTCTGATTTTGCATCCTAATTACGCGATTACTGTTTACTTCTAACTGCAAATTATGTCCCTTCCCTAACGATCTTATTTATTTCCGTTACTAAAGACAAACGCATGTAAAATGACTAATATACTCTCGTCTTCTTCCTTACTCAAGAACATCATGCCCAAAATACTCAGATTTTATGAATTTTAACACCTAAAAACATGATCTTTATACCCAAAATACTTATATAAATGAAGAACATGTTAAACAAATAGATGATGAACACCATTTATATCCCCATTTTAATTTCCTCTTAAATTCATTTATTTTTATCACAAAATGATGAAAACCAAGAACATTGAAAAAGAACGTAGGTTTTATCAAAATCGCCTTCCGCAACTCCCTCTACATCACACGAACCAACATGGAATCAACTACTCAAACCCATCTCCACTTCTAAACTTACCTTTCCACATCAATTCGTTTGAGCAGATGGGTCCCCATCAAAATTTGCAAATTAGCTTTACCCATCTCCACTGCTAAACTCATATAAATTTGCTAACTCACTCTCCACTACTCAAACCCATCTCCACTGCTAGTGGTTGAATTGCTAAAACATATGCTTTTGTGGGGATAGATCTGCTCTCCAAAGCTCAAACCCATCATGTTGTTTAACATAATCCGACCCACACACTATGTTAACTAGTGGCTGCTATTACCATAAAATTGTTGCTCGTATATGAATATCTTCATCACTAATAATAGAGATGTTACATCCATTGCATTTAATAAATCAATAACCAATTAAGCTAACATACAAATGATTTTTCTAAGACTTATTCCATTCATAAAAAGAAATAAGTATATCCGACTACCGAATGCCGAAGAATATGTTGGGCAACCCCGAACACTACCCGTTACAATTCACCTGTGACTATCATAGAGTGAAAACCAATTGCATGTGCCCTCGACAAATTGGACAACATAGACTTAAATTTCACATAGGGTATCAAGTAAGTTTTGATCAAACATGTATCAAACGTGAACAAAATAGGAGGCACACATCTTCGTATCACACATTTACAAAAAAACAAACTTTTAAATTTTGGGTGCACTATTATCAATTGAAAAGATTAAAGAATTACTAAACCCTATATTTTACTCTGCAAGAGTAAAAAGACCAAGTTCTTCCAATAATTTCCTCATATGCCGAAGCATGTAGTGGGGCGGGAAAAGATTAAAGGCCACACAAACCCTAAACCATGTTTTGATAACTAATGTACTTTTGTGTTCGTCACTTGAAAAAATTACGGTATGTAAGCCCGACCAAATGCGTTATAAACTCACAAAACACTTGGTTAATCAAATATTATGTAGAACTAAAAGGGGGGGGTTGAATAGTTTCACCGTTTAAAATTACTTGTTAAAATGTTTCGCCTCTTTTAGGTCTGGTTAAGTTTCTTTTATAAACTTATTGAATTTTACTAGTTATGTGATATCTAATTAACTAGTTGTGAATGTAAAATGTAAGTAAAGTAAAGAGTAAGAGAAAGAACACAACCAAAGGAGACGCCGAGATTTTTAGTGGTTCGGCACGAAGCTCACTCTTCGTCCTACTCCACTCCTCGAGTACCACACTCGAGAGTTTTCAATCACTATGTCAACACACTCCTTCAGGCGAAGCAATCCGTACACAAGCTTACACTAAGTTTACTGACACTAAGCAGAATGTCGAGTTCTAATCGTAGCTAGAACCAATCTACACCAAGGCCCACGTGGCCACACGAACGAGCACTCCCGTTCACTTGAATCCTCACCCGATTCAAGCCTTTACATACCGACTTCACTAAGTCTTAATCTTCTCACTAGAACCNACACAAGCTTACACTAAGTTTACTGACACTAAGCAGAATGTCGAGTTCTAATCGTAGCTAGAACCAATCTACACCAAGGCCCACGTGGCCACACGAACGAGCACTCCCGTTCACTTGAATCCTCACCCGATTCAAGCCTTTACATACCGACTTCACTAAGTCTTAATCTTCTCACTAGAACCCCACTAAGTTCTACTCTTCACCCCACAACACAACTGTTACAAGACCTATTCTAGTTACAACACTTCTTGGACTTTCACCTTTATCCAAGTTCACCCTAACACAACTAGTCACGAATCACACACAAGTTGGATACACAATATTACAATATTTACAAATGAGAGAATAGGAGGAAGAAGAGAATCGTAACACTTGCTACGTTTGTGTGTGGACTCATATAAAACTTCGATTCTTGACGACTTCGAGTGTTCCTCTCTTGCACTTTGATATAGAGGATGAGAGAATCACTTATAAACACATACCGACATGTCATAGTGATCAAAAAAGGAAGAAAGGAAGAACAGAAAGTTTTTGTGCTAAGAGCATTGTTTTTCTGAAAAGGAACAGTTCAGTATTTATGGCCGTCAGGAGGAGCGTGGACGGTTCCTTATATAGGTGACGGTCCTTTATCGCTAAGGGACCGTCAGTCCATATAAGGGACGGTCCCAACAGACGCTCCTTTTTTTGTCCTGATGTGGTGAAAGTTTATCTGGTGAGAAACTTAACTGTTTTGGCGGGAAATATAGCTGCTAGAACATTTGAATTTGAATTTATTTTCTTAATAAAACATTTCTTTAAAAACACAAAAATACTTATGTGAAAATGTTTTGTCATACATAAAAATGTAAGGTTTTGTGAAAATAAATTCTTTGATCACTTTACTAGTGTCGGTATGGAGTTTGTTCATACCTGAAGTGACGTTGTAGTAGATACGTGGAAGAAACGAGTTTCCTCGATTAAAAACTTATTAACCGTAACTTTATGTAACATGTTTTTATATTTTGTGATTATCAAAACGTATGAAGACCGAATAATGCAAATAAAGTTTTTGATATTATTTGTATTAACATATTGGTCATTAATAAACGCACAAAACTTTAAGTATCTAGTAGTTAAAGTTAATTAAGCCAATATTCAAGCAAGTTTGTCACGGGAGAAAATTATAGTGCAAGCCTAACCCGACTTTACGACACACAAACACGCAAGAACTAGTTTAATCAAATCAATTTACGATAATTTAATGTCCTTTTTAATTTTCAAAACCTTTTGCACATATAGATCAAGTCACAACGACTCAAGTATAAGCAATAAAACAACCGGAAAGAAAGGATAAGGTTAAAACAGACTCTTATATAAAGCAGTAAACAAGTAAAGCAATAACAAGTAAGATCCGAAAATACCGTTTTATGAGTCTTCCCTAACTCTTGAAGTAATCAAAGGCCCCTACCTGTTGTCGATAAATCTAGACAAGCAGTGCCACATGCATCGAGAAACTCGATTGCGAAGACATTGATTACCGGATTAAGTCTTCCCCAAACTATTAACCAATTAATATTATGTCAAAACAAGATTCACTTGGCTTATCATCCAAGAAAAGTATGCATGTACTTGACAAGGAGCATATGGCACTTGTTCAAAAGCATTAAAGGAACTAGATTATTCCCTAAAATAGAATTATTTCTAAATAAAACAAAGTTAATCATGGTAATTATAAGAGAATTAGGAAATTATTAATGTCATCTAAAAAGCCTAATAACAAATAAGACAAACTAAGCCAAATAAAATCAAAAATTTGTAACTTGTAAAAATCTTTGAGTTTAACCATGTAAATACTAGATATAGGGTTTTTAAGAAACTAATTTTTAGGACTCTTAGGGTCGAATTTTTGCAAGTAAAAAATAACCTTAAGGATTGAAAAAAACAATTTCAAGAAAACACATAAAAACAAGTTTTTTAGATCTATTTACGATTTTTTAAGTGGTGAAACCCATAGACATCAAACGAATGGCTCGTGAAGCCACTGTTGGAATTTTAGCAAGCAGATAACCATTATCATTAAGAGTACGCGGTGGATGGATCTAGCTTGATGATTATGGAAAACAAGTAAACCACATAAAATTGATAACCTTTAGTCAATTGAATTACTAAGACAACTGACGAGTTCTTGAATATTGACTTCACTTAGAACTTGGACCTCACGAAACAAATCAGCTATGGTGAGTTGATCTCTAATGTACTACACACTACACGCTAAGCAAAAACACTTGGTTGCTAGAGCTTAATACACAAACAAACAAACGAGGCAAACTAGGCTTTTGTTCTTTGCTTCTTGGTGCCAAATGATCAAAACAAAACAAACCGTTTTGGGTTTTTAGGGTCTGTCGATTG
Organism: Artemisia annua; assembly: GCA_014162995.1. Taxonomy (NCBI): domain Eukaryota; kingdom Viridiplantae; phylum Streptophyta; class Magnoliopsida; order Asterales; family Asteraceae; genus Artemisia; species Artemisia annua. The sequence continues at coordinate 47,949 of LBNU01018969.1, forward strand.
ATGGTAACAGAAAGGAAAAAGGAATCTTTGTTTTTGGTTGGTGAATTCTTTTAGTCGTACATTATAATGACCCCAAGAGTCACTATCTATAACCCATGCCGCTTATTCTCCAAGTCCCATACTAACACCTCCTTAAGTTTCTGAAAATGACACTTGGACCCCCTCCTTGATCCCTTGCTTGACCGGTTCTAAACCAACACCCCAGCGGGTTTCGGTTTTGTACTAACAAGTCCCTCACTTGTTAGTAAAGTATTTGTTAATTAACTATAACGTCCAACATTATTATTAACGAACGTTAAATCATTTAGTGTATTATTATTTAATAAAATTAACACAACTAATATCTTAATTACATTAAATAAAGTGTTCTCTATATATATATATATATATATATATATATATATATATATATATATATATATATATATATATATATATATATATATATATATATATATATATATATGTCCCCTCAATAGGCTCATGTATTTTCAGCCGTATAGCTATTGATTATACGTGACCACTACCAATAGAAGGTAGTTGTTAAAGCAGTACGCGAGTCCTTATAAAGGCTCAAAGTAGCGTTTTGTTAAGATTCTTTTGGTTTAGACTGATGCTGGTAAGAACTGTCAATTTCTTCCTTTTTTTTAGTAAGAGGATGTTTGGGAAAAAGTTTAGTAAGATAGTTATATGTGCTAAGTAACATATACTAATTATTATTTGGTTAATCTTGTGATTTTCTTTTTGTTAAAGGTTTATACCCAGTAAATATATAAAAAAATGATTATGTCGTTAGGTACATGGGAGGATGGTAATGAGCCACCTTAAGAAAAACCTAACAAGACACACTATCTGCTTTGCACATACACGAACCACGACCTAGAGGACCTACGCAAGATAGTAATACACACAAGGACCTCTAGATACTAACTAATCAGCCACCATCTGATATAATACTCGAAATCTTCCACGTCCTATACATTTGTTCGATACGAGGCTTTTTCTTGAACCTAATTGATGCAATCTTTAGCCTCACAATATCAGCCACAATCTTGGACAACTGCTCCGGATTTCTTCCACCTTGTATGCACTTATCTTTAGCGCATTATTGTGACAACATTTGCTTTAACCCTTAGTTAATTGTCTTATTGATTACATGGTTGCTAAGTCGAGTCATATCCTTGTACATATTGGTTTGAGACGATTGGGACTCATGGGTAAAGTACTAATGTAATGGAGTAATGGGAAGAAGTCAATTATTACCCCCATGTGTGCGTTAATATTTTAAAGTACTCCAAGTTTTTCAATTATCTTAATTCGAGTCATTAGAATAGTTACTTGTAAAGTATTTAAAAGTTCAAGTGTAAGGGGAGAACCGAGGCCCCTATGATGTATTATTTTGGATGGTAGGGCAAGAGTGTATGAAAAAAAAAGAAAAAAAACGAAAAAACAAGAAAAGCGAAAAAAAATAGAAAAAGAAAGAGAGAAAAAACATACGGACTACCATCCCGTTTCCTTTTATTTTTATTTATGTTTATGTTATTTTCTTATTAGCTTAAGTCGAGTCGAGTCATGGCTTAGCAACGCCACATTGTGCATGTATTTGATCAAGATAATTAACTTGCCACCACTAAAAATACCCTTTATTCCAACAAACCGTGTTTATCATATCCCTACACCTAACATTACAACCCTTGAAAAGCCCTCTTTGATAGTTTATCTTAGGTGCTTACGCCTAGTGGAGGAGGTTTTTGATCCTTTCCCAAGCCTATGGTAATCTATTGCTATGACAGGTAGTGAGTGATATTTTTCCATTTCCATTTAGTTATATAGGTTTATAACACCCGAGAGATGAGAATATCCAAACACTATTTGTGAGGTGCTAGCATATGATTTCCGTGCTTGTTATAACTAGGGTGGAATGACTATTTGTTGTAATTACTTTTATATTAGTGTTAAATGACCCATAGCTCATATTTTGATTGGAATAAAAGCTCATTTGCTTGAGGACAAGCAAATCTCAAGTGTAAGGGTATTTGATGAGGCGAAAACTGTTACACTTTTAGGGGGTCATTTAAGCCCTAATCCGTAATTATTTGATCAAATATTGCCTTAAATCGTTCCTTTTGTCATTTTAGGTACTTTGGAGAAGAAATCTGGAAAAGAAGGTATTTTGGACGTTTTTGGAGCATAAAAGTGAAGAAAACGACAAAGTCTAAAATTATGTTGGAAACAGTACCTGACGGCGTCACTCTTTACGAGGTGACGGCGTTACGCTTTGACAAAGAGGTGGATAATTTTACACTTGACGGGCCAGAAAGATTTTGAAGCATTTACACGTAACGGCGTCACGTGTTATTTCACCTAAGGCCGTCACGTTATAAGTTAAAGAGAGACGGCCCAGAGAGTTTTAAAGAGGGACGGCGTCAAGAGTGGATCTAAGCAATCCGAGAAGAGTTTTGGCGGCGAGGTGACGGCGTCACAAGCTAAAACGTGACGCCGTCAAGTTGTAAAATCTATATATAGTTTTCTAATTTTCATTCATTAGATGTGTAACTTTTGGGAGAACATTAGGGATAAACCCTAGGTCGTGGTTTACTATATTTTCAGGGGTTTTTCACCCTTGAATCCTTCATGTTCAATTAAAGATAAGTCTCCTTTCAAATCAATCAATATGTCTATGTGTTGCTTGATTATATCTTATGCTTGTCTTTACTTTAACATGCTAGGCTAGGTTTCTCTTTTGTTTGCTTAGATCTAATGAAACCTAGCTATTGATTACTTGTTGTTGGTTTGTTATTGATTGTTGTGGGTGGGTGATGTCAATGTTAGGCTTAAGAAAACTGGCTAACCTCCTATACGGTAACTTGCTTGAACGTCTTAAGAAACATGAATCGGATGTGTACTACGATTATATGGTTGTATTTAATGCATAAGCGAATTCTAGTGATCCCATGTTAGGAGCTTTTAGTCGGCTCGACATAGGAGTGAAGTAGGAGCTTATAGAGTTAGGGAAGATCGTACACGGCCCTACGAATGGTTTAAAGGAATACAACCCGTCATCCACACAATTGTAACAAACCAATTAACCGGTAAAAGATAGCTAGGGAGTAAGGAAATCTAAGTAAACACACTTTTCTCCATATAAGTTTCACAACCAATTTAATTTTCTTGTTATTTTATTTTATTTGCAATAGTAGTTATTTGGGTTAGTTGACTAGCAACTAATTCCGCCCACTCTTCCAAATACCCGAGATTTTACTTGCTTTCATAAAATATAAAAATACAAAAAGAATCATCCCTCAACACTTAGACCTAAATTAGAGTAGTTTTCAATCCTAACGACACTATTCCTCGAGAGAACGATCAATCCCCCGGTACTTGCCACTTCACTATACTACATCGGTCAGGTACACTGCCTGGTGGGGGTTGTAAGCTTCTCAAGATCCCTTGAGAGGTAAAACCTATTGCGAAGGTTTCAAAACCCACGCATCACCCATAACCCGACCTGGTACTGCCAGATAGCCGGTTCCATTGAATTCCACTGGCCGGATCCCTCTGGGGAGGGAATCAGCGAGACCGGGTGAACAGTAGGCAGTTTTGCCTATAAATAATGAGCCATTTCTCACTTGTTTCTTACCCCTTTTAAAGTTTACTTCTCTGTATACTCTAAACTCTCTAACCTGATATCTAAAGGTCTTTCTATCTAGTTTCTCTTTGTGTTTCACTAGGTTCCTTCCAAAAGGTGAGAACACAACATCTCAAAGACGTGCAAGTTCGTGTAATGACTTGCTTAGTCTCTTCTCTTCCAAGATCACAGGAGTGATTCTTTTTCTTTCTTTCTTCTCCAAAGGTATTGTAGAATTATTATGTCAATAGGTGTAAAAGGACGTTAAATCCTTTAGTCGAGTTGTATTGGGTGTGTTGGTTTGGTCTGCCGTGCTAAGGACCCGGTATCTAGCTTCGTACCGGATAAAGTAAGAGTTATGGTGTAAAGGCTTCTCCACCATGTGAAAGGAGTTTGGTGTTGTGATTAGGAACTCTCGAGTAGGTGACTCGGGGAGTGGAGTAGGGCAAGGAAGGTGTCCTTGTAGCCGAACCACTATAAATACTTGTGTTGTGGTTGTGACTCTCTAACTCTATCTCGTAGTTTAGTTTATATGCTTTTGTTTCTATCAATATCCAACACGTCAAAACTAGATTGACATAAGTCGATCTATAAGTTTTAATAAGTGATTTTAATTGGTAAAACTATTCAACCCCCCTTCTAGTTTTCTACAGTTGGTATCAGAGCTTTGTTACCAAATTTCTTAGAGTATATTGTACTTTGAAATCTTGATACGATCCGCGTACGTTTTGAAAACTACAACGAAGGATAAACCTTTGTAAAAATTGACATCTAACTCATTTTTACAAAAACAATATCATTTTTCTATATTTGGATATTGATAAAATTGTTATAACATTTAAATGTTTCTAACATACTTCTTTGTAGAAATCTTCATGTTGGAAAGCTCTTTAAAAGCTCATGAAGTAATGCTTATCTAAGAGTGCTCTCACTCTTAAAGGATAATATGGCAAGGTTATGTTTGTTCTTTCCTTTTAGGTGATTATTTGCTTGTGATCAAAAAGTGTTGATCTACTTGGTACACAAATACTTGATATACTTGTGCTTACTTGATTTGTTCTTCAAAAATCTTTTGAACATCTTTTTAAAGAGTCATATCAACACAAAAATCTTTAATCTAAATCACAACTTTCAAAAGTCTCTCTTCACTATTCTTTCAAACTATAAGGAATTGTATTCCATCATTCCTTGGTCAAATCGACACAAGAAAAAGCTTTTCAAGCCTTGATCATCATCAAACTAATAAATATTCTTTCTCATCTTAAAATATATCAAAACTACGGTCTATCGTACGTTCCCACTCTCGTCTCAAAACCACTAAACCTCTCTTCTGAAAACTACTCCTCGTTAATACGCTGCATCTAAAATTCATCATATTTACCATCTAATCCTCTTACTGTCACTTAGGAATATTAGTCAAATGCTTAAAACAAACTAATACACCAAACATCATTTCTGTTCGACTGTCTTGCCGGATCCCTCTAGTTTAACCTACCGGATCCCTTTTTCAAGAGATCCGGTAGAACTGGCACATCAGATAAACAGTATATGATCTTAAACATGAACAAATAATTTCTTTTCCCTCTAATTGCACCAAAAACAATCAAAAGCAAAACCCTCTCATCTTAGGGTTCCAACTCCTTCACATTCAATCTTCTAATCATTATTGTAAGTAACTGTATTATCTCCTTTAATCTTTACTTCTAAAATTAACACTAGGGCTAGATTATCAAGAACCAATTCAAATAGGCATAATCAAATCAAAAGACTTCTAATTAAAAGGAGTTCATTAATCTAAGTTAATCAAACAATTGTTTTTGACATAATTGTTAATAAAATAAAACCTTCTTCATAACCCATTTGATTAGATATTGATAACAAAGTTAAACAAACAACTCACACCATTCTTCTCTAAAACCTTTTTGTTTAAATCATGTATAAGTTTCAAAAATGCCACATACATATGACTTTGATCATCATCTAACCAATCTCTACATTCCAAACATTTCAACTAAACCTTACACCCCTAGATGTCATTTCCAGCTTCCAAAATCTTGAGTCACGCTACATTCACAAAGGAAGGGTTGTCAACCCCAACTTAACCTTTTATGAAGAAGTTAGGAGATCCTTTCGAGCCATAGGTTTTGAATCACTTCTCACTATTGACGAACTAATTTGCCCACGTTTTGTACTAGAATTTGTTAGTTTTATGAACATAAATTAATAGTCGTGTGTTAGGATCGAACTCGAGATCACGGGATTGCACACTTTACGTATGAAAAGTAAATGAATAATAATTATTATACATGTTAAGAATAATTATTAATAAACACAATACGAGTAACGATCGTTAGTATTTAATGGAAAAGGCTAACGACCGTTAGACGAATATAAGGAAAGTAATATATGAGTATTATTGGAATGTCAAGAAGGTTCCGGAATCCCTTTGGGGACTCCAAACCGATCGGCCACAACAAAGGAGGGCACCTCCTTTGTGCCTTGAGCTCCAAGTAATCTCATCCTATATAAACACATCAAGGGTTATTTGTTTTATTATCTCTTGTACACACACATAACCCTAAATTATGTTTTCTCTCCTTTGTTCTTAAGCTCAATCGAACACCCTCTTTACAAAGGGTTTTCGATTTGTTTTTTCATAAAAACATCTTGTGTTTAATTACTTGCATAATCTTTTACTTGAAGTAGTACGTGTGTACAAGAACGTGAATCAAACACACTATTGTTTGATTCTTGGATTGAATTACAAAAAGGTCCGTCTCTCTTTAACTTTGTTCCTGACGGCCTACACCTTTTAACACCTGACGGCGTCAGGTGTAAATTCTTGAAATCTTTCTGGCCCGTCATTTGATAATTGAATTCCACTCTTTTGTCATCCTTGCTGACGGCGTCACCTTGTGACTTCTGACGCCGTCAGGTTGTAAAATCCTGCTTCTTTAAGACTTTGTCGTTTTCTTCACTTTTATGCTCCAAAAACGTCCAAATGTGCATGTTTTCCAGAATTCCTCTCAAAAGTACCTAAAATGACAAAAGGAACGATTTAGGGCAATATTTGATCACATTTATACGAATTAGGGCTTAAATGACCCCTAAAAGCGTAACACTTTTCGTCTCATCATGTTGCGAATATCTCCCTTGGAGTTTTTGTTAATGGGGTATACTTGTCCTTCCCCCGTCCGCTCCCTTCACTGCGGTAGTTCTTATTACGGTTGCTGCTCTGGTCATTGGATTGTCTCCTGGGCTGTTCTTGTGACCTGTAGTTTGAGTAGCCCTTCTTGCTATTTGCACCGGCGGCTTCTCCTTGGATCAGTTCTGGGTTATTGATTCCGTTCATAAACCCTGAGATCTTTAGTATTTCTGGACATGCCTTGACATGTATGCATTCGTCCTTATAGCGCTCCACATAAGCGCTTGTGGATTCCCCTTGGCGCTGTTTTACCCTAGCAAGTTCAACAGGGTTCTTGGCGCACTTCTTCCTTTGAGTAAAGTTCAAACGAAACGCCTTCCGCAGCTCTTCAAACCCATCAATGCTTCTACGTGGAAGCTTACTGAACCAGTTTCGCGCATTCCCTACTAAANAGAATTCGTCCATATTATTTGTATCACATGTACTGAGGATCAATCCCTTGCTCTTTGGTTTTGCATACAAAACTATAAATTCCTCGTTCCCCTTGAAGAATTTGCTAAAATCCTTAGAATTCCAAATCATGGGCAATACGCCTATACCAAAAAATTTACTCTAGATTCTCTCAAACAAGAAGAACATGGTCCGTACGCCACTTACATTCCTTCCCCAAGAGAATTAACCTATCTTCTCTGTGACTCAACACGACACCCCAACAGAATACGAATGATTGAACTCCGTTATTTCCTACAACCCATGGCACTCATCTTATGAATCATGCATCTCAAGGATAAAAGAAACAAACTTATACCCTATGGGATGATTCTAACCCGATTCTATCATCACTTCATGAATACTCATCCTTACCTTCAAAATGATCAATATACACATTCCTATAAACTTATGGAACCCATCAATGAATCTCTTTTAACATCATATCTTACTCCTGAATCACCCAACTACCATGAACCATCTGATGATTCAGCAAGGGAAGACGAGGAATGAAGCAAATCAAGTCAGAATAGTCTTAAATAAAGAGAGTACCTATGAATGTTGGTAAATTAATTAAAACATGATTTGTTATATTATGTATACATTTCTCTTTATTGTCTAAAATCATAAATGCTTGTAAACTGACTTTATTTTAGCATATCTATGCTTTCTACATGCATAGACCTGACTTATATCTATGTATGATCATAGCCTGAGGTGTTAGATTTCTTAGTCTACATATGAACAAAATTTGGTGAAATTACTGTGAACAAATTAGTTTCAGCAGCCGGTTCCCTTAACCTTAACTGACCGGATCCATTATAGAAGGGAATCGGAAGAACCGGGTGCACAGAAGACATTTTAGACCACCCCTCATCACTTTCAACCAATCTAACCTTAGTACAATAATAGTCATCCCCTATTAGTAATATTTGAGCAGATTTGAAGGTTACTACCTCTTTTGAACTCTTAAGATTGACTTAAGTATCATTCTAGGTGTTTTTGATCTATCATTATCAAAATAACCATCATTTTTTAGTACCACTTCTTGCATCACCTCTCTCTGATCATTTTACACTTAACTATAACTTAAATAAATTTTTAACAAATTTATTTGCACTATCTCTACCTCAAAATGCTCTATTACCAATTTTTTAATTCTTATGATTTTTAAAGAATTTTTATATTTTCATACCTTCTTTCCCTGTAACCTACAGACATTTGACACTTAGTGATATAATTATCTTAACCCATATTCACGTAATGGCCTACTTTAACCTTTTCCTCACTTCTAAAGACCATTAACAGCAACCCCTAATCATTAATCTTGAACCATTCAGGATTTTCTCATTTAAGACACTCTCTTACACTCATTACATCAGGAAACATAGGGCTGCAATAGCTAGATCACCATCACTTCTCACCTTTACCTGATCTGTGAGCCGGTTCCCTCTGCTAAAGCTAGCCAGTTCCCTTTTGGGAAGGAGCTGCTGAAACCGGCAAACAGAAACAGGTTTTATCTCTTATAGTCTTCTGAAACTCAGTTTTATCCTCTTAAACACTCCACATTGTCTTTAATAAACCTCCTAGAAGATTGTATCACTGTAGTTGACCTTGGTGCATGTATATCATTTCAATTCAAAGGATTTTAGTAGTTTAGGCTTTAATTCACTTATTTGATCCTTCACTATTTAAGCCACTTGTGTTTTTTGCTTCCAAACCACACCAAAACAAACCATCTTCTACTGCAAACTCACTCTCTAAACCTACCTCAAAACATGACTGAAGCACCAAGTGCAAGATCATCAACTATGAGTGCTCCTAATTAAAAAAAACACACGAATAGTGTATGAAATATCTTCAATCGAAGCCTCACCTATCAAATTAAGCACCCTCCACTAGAACTTCTATCTCAAACTACTTCCAAACTCCTCCATCACCACTACAACTAGCTTCCACCAAAACAACATCACCACTACCAACTCCTTTAGAACCTACACCTCCCATTGAACCCATATTACCAAACACTCATATCTCCACTTAACCAAGAAAACCTTCACCTCTTGAACCAAGACTTCTCTCATTCACCACACCTCATTTATCTCCTCACCTCTACTTTAATTCATTGGAGCACTTACCTCATAGACCTTCCAATCCACCACCATTATCAACATTCTCATCCATTGAGAAAATGACCACCCAAAAACCTTCCTCCCACAACTTTGATGTTGACATAAACATACCACCACCCATAGCTAACTTACCTTTCTCTCCTCCACCTTCTAATGGCCCATTTTGGGTAATGAGAAGATGTCAACCATCACCTCAACCACATCTACCAAACAATGATACATATCCTCCCACATACTCTTCTCCACCAACACCCGTGGTACATCCACAACCTTTCCACCTAGGTGCTTCCACCTCAAACATGCCTCAACAACTTTCCACCTTAGGACCACAACAAACAAACCACAATGATACTTGTGATCATTGTCAACATGTCCAAACCTTAGTTCATGAACTATGTGAGGAAGTACGCTTCATGTTCTACCATCTCCTTGAACGTCTTGATGACGTCTCAAAACCAAACCTACCAGAAAAACCTTGAAGGGCAAGCAAAAGTGGTCTCACTATTCTAGTATTAGGCCTAGACTTTGTTAGGACTTTTTCCTTTTTAGATCATTCTCTTATTTTTAGAGACCTGACCGATATGTGTAAAATTTCTCTTATTTTATTGAATGAATCTACTTAATTATGTGCTTCTTGTCTATATGAGCATGATTGGTGTGTATTACTTATCTTCATATTTTTTCTATTGTACACTGCTGCTAACAACCTGCAGGTCAGCCGGATCCATCATTTTGTACTGGACGAATCCCTTTCTCAAAGGAACCGGCGGATACGGGCAAACAGAGCACTAACCAAAAATTTTATGCAGCCAAATTTTCGACAAAGGGACAATATATACTTGTTTTTCTAACCTTTGTTTTGTAGATTTTCAAAAATACATGGAGTACTTAACGCCCTCATTAAGTGGGAGCTCTCGTCCAAGCTAAACCGTTGCAAAATTTTGCAATAACCACGTCTTAGTCTCCCTAATTACTTGACACCCTCATCAAGGGGGAGCAACCGTTAAGGGGGAGCAACCGTCAAGGGGGAGTAACTAAGAAATTTCTTACTCTCTTTACTCCATTATCCTACCATCTTACATTCATTTTTCTTAAAAACTTGCATTCGGGTTAGTTTCTTTTTTACGCTCTTTTTGTTTCGACAAAAAGGGGGAGAAAGAGTAAAAACTACAATTCAAAAATTTATGAATGCTTTGAGCCAATAGTTTACTAACTCGTTTCACTAAACAAATATATATTAAACATGTTTAGTTATGTAGATAACGTGAAACCAAAACTATTTTATAAAAACACTTTAGTAACATTTGTAACTTACATTTTATAAAATAAATGTTAAGAAAATGCTAGTAAAGACTTGGACTTCCATGACCCAAAACCAAGTCCATAACCCATAACCCATGGAGCTTTGATCCATAACCCATGACCCATTGCATGACATCACACATGACATCCATAATGGATAAAACCCATGACCCATGACCCAAAGTCCATAACCCAAGATCCAAGAAGTCTTTGACATCATTTATGGCATCACTTGACCCATGGACCTTCACCCATAACCCAAAACTTGGAATTGTAACCCGTAACCTGACCTGGTACTACCAGATAGCCGGTTCCATTGGATTGCACTGGCTGGATCCCTCTGGGGTGGGAACCGGGTTAATAGTAGGCAGTTTTGCCTATAAATAGTGAGCCATTTCTCACTTGTTTCTTACCCCTTTTAGAGTTTACTTCTCTCTATACTCTAAACTCTCTAACCTCATACCTAAGAGTCTTTCTATCTAGTTTCTCTTTGTGTTTTTCTAGGTTCCTTCCAAAAGGCGATAACATAACATCTCGAAGACGTGCAAGTTTGTGTGATGACTTGCTTAGGCTCTTCTCTTCCAAGATCACAGGAGTGATTCTTGTTCTTTTTTTCTTCTCTAAAGGTGTTGTAGAAGTTGTTAATACAAATATCGCCTAAAAACATTATTTATATTTTACGATCTTTGCTATGTTTTGTTAATGACAAAGTACAAACTTTAGCTTATAAGTAAATCATCACTTTAGTTTTAAGTCTTGTATAAACTAGACTTTACATTTCTTTTTAAACATAACATAAGTTTTTACCTCTTTAAAAAGAAAGTGTCACATCTCATCAATATGCATTTATGGAAAGTTTATGTGTTTGACCATCTTTGGTTCTTACACATGTTTGGAAGAATTCCACATTGAGTCAATGCATGAAATAAGTTGATGTGACCTTGTTTGACTTGGAGAGATTTATTACAACTTTGTGTGCAAGTTTTGTAGTGTCAGTTCTGGCGGAACCCTGTTGGGCAGAACCCTTTTGAGGGTGCCGCCGTTTCCGCCAGAGCTGATGCTTGTTTGTGTATAAATACCAAACTACTTGCAAGAAATCTCTTATCACTTTAGGACATATATTTCACATATCCTCTCATCTAACTCAGTAACATTTGACTTGTGTGATTCTCTTATGTAGCAAAGGAGTTCACAAGTTCATCCAAGAAGTTACAAGTTTCAAATCATAAGTTGCAAGACTTGTTATCTTTGTTATGTATAGACTTTGGTAGTTTATACTTAATTTGTATCTTGTGTAGAAGTGATCGGTTAGTATTTTAGGCCTTAAAATACATATTGTGACGGGAGTTGTTGTACCCTTGTAAAAGAACTAACGGGAGTGGTTGTACCCTTGGTAAAGAACTCGACATCTAGCTTACTGTCGGTAAAAGGAATTAGGCGACGATAGGTTGGTTCTACCTTGAACTAGAACTCGGTATTTAGCTTTGTACCGGAATACGTGTAAGCGACGAGTGTAAAGGTTTCTCCAGCGGGAAAGGAGTTTGTTGACTAGTGCTTTAAACTCTCGAGTTGGATACTCGGGGCGTGGACGTAAGGCAAGGAAAATAGAGTTCCTTGTAACCGAACCACGATAAATACTCGTGTCATGGTTTGATCGTTTCTTTCTTTATTCTTACTTGCTACTTATTATCTTTTAGATCATATCTTTGATAGTATTCATGCTTACATCTTTGATTGTTTGAAAAGTATATCTTAGATTATATCTTTGATTATACGAAAGTTTTTAAAAGATAATTAACCTAAAAAGCGGTAAACTATTCAACCCCCCTTCTAGTTTTCCACAATTGGCATCAAGAGCTACGTTACTCAAGATCTTTAAAATATATTGTATTTTAAAACTTGGATCGATCCATGGATTTTGAAAATCTCAAAGAAGAGCAAAAACCACCGCTATATGAAAAAGAAAACTTTCTTGAATGGAAAAGTAAATTTGAAAACTATGTGAGATCAATTGATCAAGACCTTTGGCATATTATTTTTATTGGTGATTTCAAACCAACGAACACGAGTTTTGAAAATCAAAATGATTATCCAAAACTTGATAAAAACACTAAAGCTAAGATAATGATTTATAAAGCTTTACCAAGTGTCGAATATGAAAAAGTGTTAGTTTGTCAAACGGCTAATGATATTTGGAAAAATTTGTCAAACCATCATTAAGAAATATGTCAAGTCAAAAATGATCAATTTGATCTTACATATGAGTTAGAAGTTCTAGAAAAACTAATAGATAGACACTTAATAGAAGTGAATACATGTACTACTAGTTTAAATGTTTTAAATGAAGGTACAAGTGAAGATGAGTACGTATGTCAAAGAGAATTTGCTTGCGAATCATGGAAAGACACGGATATAGATGAAGATGATCATCCGATTAGTGATTCTCAATCTATTGAAACAACAAGCAAGGTACATGTTGAAACCAAACATTTTTGCTTTGACACATTTCTCTTAGATTTTTCTAAATTAGAAAATGAGTCTAAACTTTTAGGTAACATGAACCTAAAAACCATCTTCAACAATGAGTCCTCAAAATCTTTTGTGAATAATTTTGAAAAGGAAATCTTGTTAGAAGATAAAATGTCTAGACTTGAGAGTAATGTTGAAATTGATCTAGAATGTAAATTATGTCTAGATTACAAACATGAGATTAAAAAGCAAAATGAGAAAGGAAAAATGTTAGCTAAATTTGATGAAAGCTCAAAATCTCTTGAAAGATTGTTGAGGAGTCAAAAATTGTTTAGAGATAAAACCGGATTAGGATTTAACTCAAAAGCACCATCAACAAGTAAAACAAAGCAAGTAAACTTTGTTAAACCTAGAAAAGAGATTTAGAGATAATTTAACCTCTAATAGAAACTCATGACAAAAGGATTAAGAATATCATATTCTATGATTTTATATGATTATCTAACCTTCTTGGATACATGAGTAATTGAGTTTCCAAGCGTATCGTCAAACCAAGATTTTACGCTTTGAGCTTATCATCTTGATAGCATCTCTAAGCAACTTGAAAGGTACGCATTACTTCAACTTGCCTTTTGATTGCATCTTATTCTAGCATTATGTGTTATAGTATGTGTTATTGGTAGTGTGTATCCTTAAGTGTTTACGTGCTATTAGAATTAACTAAGATTAGATTCTCTGCGACAAGGAATTTCGTCATTAGTACTAGTAGGAGATATAAGGTGTGTTCGGTTCTTTAACCGTCAAGAGATAAACATGAGAAACTCTTGAGTAAGTCTCACTTAACTCTTGCTCACAAATGAGCTAACTAAGAATCTCCTAAGTGATAACATGTCTAACACTTTTGTGATGCTTGCAAAACAACATTCCTAAACACCACACTTTGGGTCTTTAATTGTGTTTTACTTCAACCACTCTTTTATGATAATTTCACACAAAACACACAAGGTGAAATAAATCACATTAGCATAAATTAGGATGCATGGAAGAAAATGAGTTTTCAACATCTTGAATTTACACACCATAAGTGACACTTAGTCGTATGATGTTGTACCTCTTGGACTTTTTCAAAAACTAATAAAGTTCACAATGTTTTTATGAAAGGAAACCTAAAGAGTCGAGGAGTCGTTGAATATAACATTTAACGAAAGACCACCTCCTTCTAAGATATCATCTTCGGTAGATGATGACTTAGTCGAAAGTCCAACAATGGTAAGACAAGCAAGTTAAGTAAAATGACAAGGAAGATGAATTATTAAAAGGAATAAACATAGATGTTTAAAATTCTAAAGTCATATACTAACGAGTGTCACAACATTAAGGTTAAAGTTCAAAATATAAACAATGTCTTCTTACCTCGAGTCAAACATTGAATCAAGCAATATTGACATAGGTCATATGTCTTGAATCATGAGTCATTGGTAAAAATCAAACATATTTGATAAAAACAAGCTTTTGGACATTAGAGTAAAACTACGAGTTTTAACAAATTAGATCTTTCAAAAATAGATTAAGTGAATGGAGTGTCAACAATTGAAAGACTTTTTGATAATACAAGCAAGCTCCAAAAGCAAGAAATTATCACTCAAGGACATTCCTAATTACTTTCTTGTTCTCAATAGTTAAGTAGTTGATGGCTTATCAAGAATGAGATTAGTAAATCCGTTGATAAAACTAAACATAGAGAAATGTTCGGAAGACTACTTGTTTTCATAACAATTAGATTCAACATTATGTTTGTTATCTATGTGCTCGTTTTAGAAAAGAATCTAAAACATCTCCTTTGGAAGAGAGTGTTTGAACACGTCAAAAGATACTACACAAAGATTATGGTATCCCAAAGGAACGGGAATAGAAACCATAAGTGTACACCTAGTTGAATTATGACGGTGATTGAGATAAGAGAAAAAGCACAAGTTGTACTTGCACTTTTATGCTTTCTTACCAAATTATTCTCAAAAGAAGCTTAAAGCTCTCAAAACGGCATTGGACGAAAAAGCACGTTAACAAACTCCTTGAGATGAAGCAAACTCACGTCAACGACGGAATCCCTCGTTTCAACAAAAGAAGCGTCAACGTCAGCGTCAATCAAATCCATTATGCTCTTAGAATGACATAGTGAGATTCATCGCCATAGGATTGGTAAAAATGTTCATTAAGGAACATCTCAACCTATAACGTCCATTACGATAACCACATTGGTTGACATCCCTTCTAAACCTCTCGGATTAGGATCTTCAAACTTTCCTAGACCTAGTTTAGGACTTATGGAACCTAAAACCTTAGTGTTGAACACTAGAGTATGATCACAACAATCACAACATATCTCCTTTGTTTTTCTGCTGAACCGGCGGAACCCTCAGCCCATACGGGCGGAACCAAGTTTTTGGTTCCGCCATATCCGCCGAACCAGCAGTCAGTTTTAATTCACATTCAAAACCAAACACCCTCTTAACTTATTCATCCACTTTTCAAACAGCCATCACCCTCTCAAAAACACACAACCACACGAATTTTAGGGCTTTCACTCTAATCTCTTCAAATCCAATCAACTTTGTAAGTGTTCTAATCATAATTGCATTTTTGATTCATGTATGACATTTTCATTTAAATTCATTAACTAGAATCTTAGGGTTTATGCATAAAACTTTTAATTCATGAAAAACTTGGTTGCAAACCAATCATGTCTTCCATTAGTTAAGAATTGCATCCTTTGTTTATTGAGTTAACCTTTGTTGTTATTACCAAACACACCAAGTGCATTGTCTCTCAAAATAATTTTACCAACTAGAACATAACTCTTCACCACATTGTTAAAACAAATGAAAAACATCATTGAAACATCACTTGCATATTGTCTCTTGAATGCTAAAGGGGATACATAACTAATATGTATTTTCGGGTACATTCAATCGAAGACACATTCAATTAGGAGCGTTTTGGTTATCTTTTGTTTTTCCAACAAAATTTGCATAACAAAACAATTTGGGCTTCTAAACGAGTCAAGATAACCAAGTCTCCACATTGTTTGCATATAGGAACACATTAGAACATCCACATTGTTAAAAGTCGTTAACATAAGATTTTGTGTTTTTCTAGGAATCAACATGCCTCCCGCAAAATTCTCCGATCACAAGGAAACCCTTAAGTACCTACCCAAACACCATAAGACCAAAGGACTTGATAAAGTTCAAGTAGAAACCTTTAAGGCCTTAGAAAAACGTTACGTTCATGAAGGTAGAACTATTGATCCATCCTTTCTAGAAGGAACATCCATTAGACAAAACTTCGCCGCAATCAACTTTGATTGTCTCCTTGATATCGATGAGCCAATATGTCCTAGGTTCATCTTAGAATTCTACGCAACCATAACCCTCTCTTTAGATGACGATGGTGAGATATCACTAACCTTTACAACCAATCAAACACCACATTTCATACAATTGAGAGATTTTGCAACAATGCTTGGCGTCCCTAGTATGGGTACTTGTCTCTACACGGATAAGTGGCCCCTTTCAAGCCTTGATTCTATCGAGCGTTTCTATCCATACCATGACCCTCTTGCTAATAAGGAAGTTATTCGAGAGCATCTCTTTGTTAGGACCTCCGACACTAGGAAGAATCGTTCGGGAAATGATGTGAATAAGGACCCCTTTGGTATGGAGCTTAATGAGCTTAAACCACAATTTAAGAAGTGGGAAGAAATTCTTAGGGCCAACGTCATAAGTTCCATAGGAAATAGAGACCATGTCAACACATGTCTTAGCTACATGCTCTATAGCATTTCCACCGGTCAACCCTTCAACTTAGCTTACTACCTAGCTAAAAGAATGGCCGACATACCATTAGTAGGAACAACCGCTCTCCCTTATGGAATGCTCCTTACTCGCCTCTTTAGAGCCATCTCTCCCATTCCTCCAAACAATAGGGGAATTAAACTCGACTACAATTTGGTAGCTCACACATTCGTCCCTCTAAGTGACAAGAGAGTGTTCAAAGTTAAAGGGAAACGCACTCGCTCTCCTTCATCATCATCATCATCATCCCACATGAGTGAAGATGGAAATCTTCCAAATTCAAAGCTAGCACCTTTAGACTACCTTCAACAACTTCCCAGAATAACGAATGAGTCCGAAGAATTCAAGCAAACAAAAGGAATGTGGAAGTGCATGGCAAGGTACATGGGAAAAATGAAGAAGAAGTTGGATAGCTTGTGTGATGAAGCTTGAGGAGCGTTTGGCACTATTTAGTTTTTAGAACATTGTAGACGTTAAACTATGTGTTTCTTGTTAAGCTCTCATGTTATTTTCTTTTATGCACTATTACGTTTATTTGACTATTTGTATGTCTCATTACTTGTGATGAATGAGGATATGTGATCTTATTGAATTTTCATGCTTATGTTGTTCTTACTAAGTATAGAAATATTCGCTAGCCCCCGGTCAAAGTCCAATAAGACGAGTGTTTTGATGTCTATTTTTTGTATTTCCTAACCCGCTATACATTATATTTTCACTTTTAGGAGTTTTCGGAAAATTTGAAAATCGTCTTGCGGGTCAAAATAGTGGACTGCCTTGTTTTACAGGGCGGAACTGGCGGTACCCTCAAATGGGTTCCGCCAGTGCAATTTCTGGGTAACCCAGATTTCGGCCCAATGGAACACACGGAACCCTCAGAAGGGTTCCGCCTGTGTAACCCGAAGGTTCCGCCAGTGCACCGCAGAAAATTAGTTTTACTTTTCAAAATTTCACAATTCATAAAATACTAAATCCTTTCCTTTAGTGAGAAACTACCTTCCTAACACTCCATCAAACACATTAGAACCATTTTCACCCATTAGAACAATTAGGAAGCCAGTTCCCGCCAAAATTCAAATTCAAAAACCAACTAACCCAAGGAACCCTCAAAAAGGATCCTTCAAACCATTACAACATTTCAAATGAAAACATCTCCCATGGACTCATAGCATTGAGTGCTTATGATGATCTTTCACTCAACCCAACTCCATTGGATTGACTTCTAATGATTTGACAAGCTCTTGGTAATCTTCCAAATCATTACAAACCTCCATTTTTGTATGGTGGAACATCAAATCCAAACACTCATTTCATGACATGTCTTTCCTATAAATTTGATCACCTTTGAACAAACCTAAAACTCACACCAAAACCATTACTTCACTCAATCTCAAAACTCAAACTAGCCAAAAGAATTGACATGACTAAGTCCAACACCTTATCCGAAACATCAAGAAAACACACTAGGATTAGTGTAAAACCTTGTTGCTTAAACAAAACTACCAAATCAAGCTCATCATCTTCAAGTGACTCATCATTTGATATTTCCGTACCCATCCAAGATTATTTCAACCTCACTACACCAACACCTTGCAACACCAACATAACCACCTTTCAATATTTGCTCAACCTTGATAATCCACCATTTTCTCCCGAACATGGGCATGCAAACATACACACTTCACAACCAAGTGATTCAACATCTCCTTTTCAACAAACTCAACCATCAAAAACTCCATCACCTCAATCACCAATGGAACTTTTCCAAACACCACCAACATCACCATTACCCTATTTGGAAACTTTAGAAAACCTTACACCAAAATCATCAAACCCTCCATCTTTGTCACTTTTTGACACACTTACCCAAGATGAAACACCTCAACTACCTAGATTTCAACCAAATAAGTCATTGGAGGATGGACCTCATCACCCATCCTTGATAGAAGGTTTAGCTTACCGCTATGCTAGACCCTCAATCTTTCCACAAGATCAAGGTCATACATACCCACAATCTTTTGTGTTTCATCCCGTTTACAAATTCATTCATGATCCTCTTGACGGAGAACCAAGCTTCCGCCATTATATCCAACAACAACAACAACAACCACAAGAGTCTTCCCTAAACTTTGATTCAACATAGGAAACAAAAACACCTCTCAACCATCCACCCTAGCTCCATCAAGCACAAGTGCTCCATCACCAACAAATGAAATCCCATTTCCACCACCCCGACATGATTGCGGTCATTGTGAAAGAACGGCTCACATTACCGAAAGATGTCGAACGGAAATCCGGGAGCTAACCTATGAAATGAGGTTTATCTTAAACCACATTTTGGACCGTCTAGAATCCTTGTGTCAACCATCTCAAGTCTAGAGTCTACAACCAAAACCACAAACCAACAAACCAAAAGAATTTCTCTTCCAACAAAATCAAAATAAAACCCGCTACATCCTCTAACACACGTTTTCCTCCTCCAAACAACCTTACCCTTGTTTTAGGAAACTGTTTCTCATTAAGGAAAGTGATGGTTTCCTTTTAAAGATGTAGGATTTTATCCTTTCTTTTGTTTCTTTTTCTTGTGTCTTCCATTTTTAGAAATATGATGATTAATTACATCATTTCTTGTCTTTGACTTTCTAAAGTCATATTTTACGTGAAATGAATTTCATTCTACTATGAGATATGCTTTGTTTGTTGACCATTGTAGTAGTGTGATTGCACTATACCTTGTTATGGTAACATGTATATCTTGTGTTTTCAACACTAACTTTCTTTTGCAGGATAATTACTCATGTTTCCCTTTCTTGATACTCCGATTAAGGGGAGTAATAATCAAGGGGGAGTATGAGTGTTGCATCATTACGCTTCACAACATGTTCTATACTTGTCTTGTGGGGCAACTAACCTTTCTTTTGTAGGTTCACAATCCATGACTTCTTCCTTGAAACTCCGAGTTAGGGGAGTAATATTCAAGGGGGAGCATGAGAATTGCAACTAATTCTTTCTTTGTAGGTTCAAAATCCATGACTCCTAACTTAGCACTCCATTTAGGGGGAGTATTGTCCAAGGGGGAGCACGTGCATAAGTTCCGCTACGCTACTCCTCTTTTTGTTTCGACAAAAAGGGGGAGAAGTTTAACTTGTTTTCATCTCTAACTTTTTCACTTCTTTTTATTATTTTCATAAAACAAGTTTTAAACTTTATAAGACTTAACACTAAACATAGTGACTTACTTATAAATAAATTTTACATTTTGTCATCAACAAAAAGGGGGAGATTGTTAATACAAATATCGCCTAAAAACGTTATTTATATTTTACGATCTTTGCTATGTTTTGTTAATGACAAAGTACAAACTTTAGCTTATAAGTAAATCATCACTTTAGTTTTAAGTCTTGTATAAACTAGACTTTACATTTCTTTTTAAACATAACATAAGTTTTTACCTCTTTAAAAAGAAAGTGTCACATCTCATCAATATGCATTTATGGAAAGTTTATGTGTTTGACCATCTTTGGTTCTTACACATGTTTGGAAGCATTCCACATTGAGTCAATGCATGAAATAAATTGATGTGACCTTGTTTGTCTTGGAGAGATTTATTACAACTTTGTTTGCAAGTTTTGTAGTGTCAGTTCTGGCGGAACCCTGTAGTTACACGGGCGGAACCCTTTTGAGGGTGCCGCCATTTCCACCAGAGCTGATGCTTGTTTGTGTATAAATACCAAACTACTTGCAAGAAATCTCTTATCACTTTAGGACATATATTTCACATATCCTCTCATCTAACTCAGTAACATTTGACTTGTGTGATTCTCTTATGTAGCAAAGGAGTTCACAAGTTCATCCAAGAAGTTACAAGTTTCAAATCATAAGTTGCAAGACTTGTTAGCTTTGTTATGTATAGACTTTGGTAGTTTATACTTAATTTGTATCTTGTGTAGAAGTGATCGGTTAGTATTTTAGGCCTTAAAATACATAGTGTGACGGGAGTTTTTGTACCCTTGTAAAAGAACTAACGGGAGTGGTTGTACCCTTGGTAAAGAACTCGACATCTAGCTTACTGTCGGTAAAAGGAATTAGGCGACGATAGGTTGGTTCTACCTTGAACTAGAACTCGGTATTTAGCTTTGTACCGGAATACGTGTAAGCGACGAGTGTAAAGGTTTCTCCAGCGGGAAAGGAGTTTGTTGACTAGTGCTTTAAACTCTCGAGTTGGATACTCGGGGCGTGGACGTAGGGCAAGGAAAATAGAGTTCCTTGTAGCCGAACCACGATAAATACACGTGTCATGGTTTGATCGTTTCTTTCTTTATTCTTACTTGCTACTTATTATCTTTTAGATCATATCTTTGATAGTATTCATGCTTACATCTTTGATTGTTTGAAAAGTATATCTTAGATTATATCTTTGATTATACGAAAGTTTTTAAAAGATAATTAACCTAAAAAGCGGTAAATTATTCAACCCCCCTTCTAGTTTTCCACAGAAGTGTTGGGTCAATAGGTATAAAAGGACGTTAAATCCTTTAGTCGAGTTGTATTAGGTGTGTTGGTTTGGTCCGCCGTGCTAAGGACCCTGTATCTAGCTTTGTACCGGATAAAGTGAGAGCTATGGTGTAAAGGCTTCTCCGCCATGTGAAAGGAGTTTGGTGTTGTGATTACGAACTCTCGAGTAGGTGACGCGGGGAGTGGAGTAGGGCAAGGAAGGTATCCTTGTAGCCGAACTACTATAAATACTTGTGTTGTGGTTGTGTCTCTCTAACTCTATCTCGTATTTTGGTTTATATGCTTTTGTTTCTATCAATATCCAACACGTCAAAACTAGATTGACATAAGTTGATCTATACGGTTTAATAAGTGATTTAAATCGGTAAAACTATTCAACCCCCTTCTAGTTTTCTACAAGTAACATTATTCCTATGAGCAATAGAGGGTAATCAATCAACAATGTCACTCCATTTAAACGAAACGAAGCTTATTTCAGCCTTGTTCAATACTTTGATCCAAACTTGCAATGAATAAGCACACTCGAAGAAAAGGTGATCATGAGAATCAGGTTGCACTTTGCATAGCGGACACCGAACAGGTTTAAGTCAATATTACTACCGACATCCCATTGCCTCATTCGATCTAGTGTCACTAACCCCACATAACTAACCACGTGTGGATAGCATGTCTTGGGATACAATAAGACGACCAAACTAACTTGAACCACTCGACTTCATTGTCATATACACGTACAGAATTCCATGCATTTCAGATAGAAAAAGATGATAAAGTGTCATCATGAAGCTTCCATTGCAACATATCAATCTTATCATGATGCAAAGTTGGGACACTTACCTGATTTAAAACGAGAAACAAACCAAACCAGGAATGAGGCCACGTCCATGAACCATTAGAAATCATGGCTGCCACTGTTTCTTAACGATTAAACCCGGCATTACTTATGGCTCTATATGACACGTGATTCATCAAAGGGCATCGAGCTTCCGATGTATCGAACCACACTAATGCTTTCTCACCATTACCTATTTTGTACCAGATATGGGGACGAACAATTTTACGAATTTGCAATAGCTTACGTCATCCCCAACTCGCGTTTGATATAAGGCTAATGATGATGTACCCTCCGATCAGGTCGAAGGACCCCCCTTTGAGCCTGCTCGCAACCTACATATCGAAGGCTCTGGTCAGCCTCCTAAAATCTTCCTTGGAGTAAAACTAATCATCTTTGATCTAGTTACCAATTGGGAATTCGCCAATCGAAGGACTAAACCCTTCGGGGTATCCTCCGATGATCTTAGGACGGAACAATGCTAAGAACAAGTTTTATCCATGTCTCATCTTTCTCCTTAGCTTTCCCGCTAAAATAGGGAGAGTGGACATTAAGCCCTAGCGGTTACCACAAATCATAGGACGCCCCCATGATCTCCTAAAAACGTGCAAACACTCTCCAAGGTTATTTCTTCCCTTATAAATAGTCTTGGACGAGTTGGAAATATGGTATGCAATCTCTACTACTTCACTTTACTTTTCACTAAACTTATCATACCAAATACTTATTCACACGCCGGAGGTGGTTCGCAGGGTCCAACCCCTGCGCAATCACCTAACGTAGTGTCTTCGTATTTCTTATTTCAGGTTAATTACAAGCTTGGCGCAACCACAACACCCCTTATACCCTTTGATCACCATCGTAGGCCTGGTCGTGCAAATGATTGTACAATCAGCTAACGTCCCAAAAACTACGATTTTCCAATTTGTATGCATGAATCCATCGAACCCACATGGACTCCTTGTACGTTATAAGTTTCCAAATATGCGATGTCATTAACGCTATATTAACAGTTTCTAACTTTCTCATTCCAAGCCCACCTTCATACTTTGGAAGACAAACATCCTCCCAAGAAACTATCGCCTTACCTCGTTTCATGTCTCCCTGACACCATAAGAAACCGCACATCAATTGTTCAATTTCATGTATGATACCTGCTGGGAGAATGAACACATATGCCCAATAAAGATGCATAGACGACAACACACATTGAACAAGTTGCAGTCGTCCTGCAAATGATAACCATTTGTTCTTCCAATCTGTAATCCGCTTTCGGACTCGTTCAATGAGGATTTTACAATCCTTGTAAAAGAGTCTAGAAGAAATGAGCGGAACACCCAAATACTTAACAAGCAAGGTACCTCATTCAAATGGCATAAGCTGCAATAGATTCCTTTACATGATCATGGACATTACAAATGAAGATAGTACTTTGGGTATACTAGGCACGAGACCCGACACCCCTTTATTTTGCACACACAACAAAAGGATTAGCAAGTTTTTATTTGGTTAATCGTGTGATTTTGCACACACAACATAAGGTTTAGCAAGTTTTTATTTGGTTAATCTTGTGATTTTGTACACACAAACAGATTAGCAAGTTTAGAACATGCGACGGGAAAAATATAAGTTCATTACACACTAAAGAATTTTGTGACCAGTTCGATACATTTCTAACTAACTATTCTAATACTTTAACAACGAAAATAACAAATGCACAATGCCAATGTATTATCTGTATAATACAGTTGATGCAATAATTATATGCGACTATATTTATCATCCATTCTTATTACTGATGTACTTCTTTTATCTCAAATTAAATATGCACTTATAAAATGCATACAGTTTAAAAGAAAGTAAAATCATTATATTATGGAGAAATACAGTTTCGAAAATTATTTACGCAAAGATGGACAATATTATACAATTAAAGTCGAACACTTATTCTGAACAAATAACAACGTAAACATTTATTTTGCGACAGAGGATTATATACTTATTGTGATGATCAAAACAAAAAATTATGTACAAAACTGAACTTAGAACATAAACAAAAAAGAAAAAACTTTGTGCTATTGTGCTTTGTGCATACTAAAAATTTTAAGAATTGTGGCTCATATCCTTTTTGAAGTAAAAAACATGAAAGAGCAGTCCAACTTGCAAAAGCCCATAGGCCAGCCCATATTTCAATACCTCTTAACAATTTTCTTCATTTACCCATCTCCTAATCTAATCAAATCATCAGCAAACATCAAAATCCAAACAAACACCTTATCCACCAATCACACCTTCATTCATCAAATGAGTTACATCAACAGCATAAACAAAAAAACCAAAAAACAAGACCCACCCATATGGAAATTCAAGGGACTAAAACTAACCAACGAGTCAGAAAAGTATCACTCAGTAACCAGTTTCATTAACGAAAAAACAAAACTAGAAGA
This sequence comes from Artemisia annua, assembly GCA_014162995.1. NCBI lineage: Eukaryota > Viridiplantae > Streptophyta > Magnoliopsida > Asterales > Asteraceae > Artemisia > Artemisia annua. The sequence continues at coordinate 72,762 of LBNU01018969.1, forward strand.
CTCAGTTTTGGGCCCAGGTGCAGGTGCGGGTGTTGGGTGTGGAGCTGGAGTGGGTTTTGGGTTGGTGGGTGGAATGGGTTTTGGTGGGTCGGGTTGGAATCATTTAAGGGTTGCGTTTGGGTTTGGGATTGGGTGTGGAGTTGGAGCTGGGTTTGGGTATGGACAAGGGTTTGGGTATGGGTCGAGATGGGAAACTTTGAAAGCGAAGGTAATGAAACCTGGTTCGGGTTCTAAGAAGAGACTTGTGATTCAGATCTGATTGTTTAGTATATTGTTTTTTTGTTTTCTTTTTGTAATGATTTGGTGAATTAAAGAGTATTTTTGCACCACGCCTGTTTGGGTTTTCAGCTCACCACGAAATACTTTTTTGTTTGTAATGATAATTTTTCAACAATCGCTCGTATCTTTGCCTCGTAACAATCACTCATGTCTCACCATTTAGTTATACAAACAAACTCGCAAACATAAAATTTATCCTTTAACCGTTGAAGGACGTCATTGATTCCGCTGGTCTAGTAGCTTCAACACATGTGACTTGACTATTAAGCTTGTAAGGGTAATGTTAGTGCCTTAGTGGTGACTACTTTCTCACCCAAGCAATTCTATCACGTCAACGCAACCTTAGCTTTCTTTCTCCACAACTCCACCACAACCACAATTAGCTAGTGGTGACCACAAAAGCAACCCCATAACTCTCACATTTACTCCCCAACTTTCAAAAATCACAAAAGCAACCCCACAATTGTTTCGGTTGCATCATCAACCGAGTTTTGGAAAAAATCATCAAGTGACGCGTTGCATTGGGGAGAGCTAGAGGGAGAGGCGCGTTGCTTTTGGGGTTGCTTGATGAAAACCAACGCCCATTAGCATTAGTCTAACAAGGCTCACGTGTCGACCATCACCCTCACGTGTAAAATTTATAGGTTTTAGTTATGTTAAGTTAAATATATTGACAGAAAAACATATAAACAACCACACAAGAACAAAACAATTTTATATTTATTGGAAGTGGTAATATGTTTTTAGAAAAATGCTAGTTTCACAAAATATTTCCAAACAAAATTCACACATATATAGGTGAAGATTTTAATTTTTCTTGTTATATGATCATAATTCTATAGGTGAAATTATAAAAAAGAAAACATCATACAATATATTAGTCCAATTCACTTGTCATTTTATTTTGTGAACAAATTTTTATAAATTTTAGTAGATGTAGCATTTCTCATGTTTTTATAACAGTAAAGTTTGCAGCTTTTTAAATATAGTTGTTCTCTCTGTGTTTTGTCATAATTGTTTTCTAACAAAAAACGTATAAGGAAAAAAAATTAATGTTTACTTCTTTTGAAAATCGATGAAAATTTACTCTTCGCTAATTACTTAGATAATAGATTCTTTGATTTTGGTAATAAAAATTACCGTAGGAGTAATGTAGTAAATATAATCGATCTTTCATTTTATATTTAGTAGCGATAATGGAGTTGAGACAACTTATGAGGTAAAATAGATAAATATATTGGGTCGGACTAAGAAATTTTTATCTGAGAAAATGACAAATATACCCATTTTACTAAACATTTTATATAAAATATTCGAAACAAACTTTAAATTTACCAAATACCAATTTATATCGTAATTCGTACATATGTGAGTTTCTTTTGCCAAACTTTCAGTATTGGTGAAACTTTTAGCACTAGTTAGCGACGTTTTTGTTGGGCCAATTCAGTGACTAATGGTCTTTAACTAGATTTGAACATGAATTAGTCTAAGTTAGTTAAACAACTGATAAGATATCAGCTGGCAAGAAGACTCGCTGAAGCATAACCTCAGCGAGCAACCTTAGAAGTAGTTCAAGTCATAGACATCGTCAAGAAAATCAAATACCACTTGAAGACATACTCATTAGCTGAGATGAATATCAACTGATATATAAAAGAAACTCGTTGAGGGTAAAAGTGGATCAGAGGATGACAATACTCTGATACACTTGTTTACTCTTTGATACTACTAATTGAGCTTAGCTCCAAATCTCTCAAAGAGTTAAATGAGGGATTAATTTAAGTTATTCATTAGTTCACACTATTACGCTTGTAATTGTTATTTTCATTTCTTTAGCTAATTATATACTTTTTTTCATTCCTTTATGACTTGTAATGACACTTTTGCTTATTATAGTTTAGTTAATTTTCACTTCTCCACGTTATTACAATGTAACGAATAACATAACATAAACATAATATACGTAAGTGGTCAATTGGATTACAACAACATAGCAACCAGAAAAGACAGTAGAATAATAATGATCACACAACTGCTATGTTTATTCTATTTAAATCCGTTCATCGTCTTACTTAACTTAATCAACCAAACTCATAATTAATTTTTACAAAAATACATTGTCTAAGATCAAAACAAAAACTATGCATGTAAGATATTTTGTTATGGTGTGGGTGTAACACCCTAGGCAAATCCCACATCGACAGAGGCTTGGAGAGATGTTGGGTATATAAGAATAACATCGGCCTTATCAGACACAACGCGTTTTGTGGTCTACTGCGAGTAGGGTTCTCAGGAACTACGCAGTTAAGCGTGCTCGTGTGAGAGTAGCGTGCCTGGGTGACCTGCCGGGAAGCCTCACACGAGGGCCACAAAAGCAAAGCCGTGAGCCATCAGGGCCATGAGCCGTCAGGGCAAAGCGGACAATATTGTGTATCAGTAGGCGGGATGTTACAGTGGGGTTAAATAAAAACATAATAATAGTAAGGTAATAAACAAGACACTAAAAAAAACTTCTACTATTTTGATGATTGCCATCAGATTGATTAATTGCTCCTAGTTATTGTCAACCAAACACAATGCATGTAAAATTTAATCGGCATGGGCCATCCCTCACCAGCTACCAGTCCTTTAAAATACTATCTCGACCGCTGATGGATTTTCATTGATATAGAGTTATAGACAATTAAAACCGTCTTGCTTAAATTGTATAGGTGACATCGGCCTGTGCTAAAACGTTATATAATTTTTTACTCCTCTAGCTCCTTGCCTGTAGCTGGTTATTAATGAAAATTGTTGTTTCTTAAAACAATCAGTGCAATAACGCCAGCTTGTACAGTTATACACCGTAACAATGTAAAAATCCTATTGATCCAGGAATATTTGTGCATCATACTAATAAATTCATGGACCAACCTACACGAGGGGCCGGTGTGGCGTGAGTCACACCCAATTTTAAGTTATGAAATGTTATTTTTTTCGAAAAATATAGTTTTCAATACGTAAACCCCTAATATTTGTGCTAGATTCTCTCTTTATAATCCAACTTTGGATTAGCCCAAAAAATGTTTATGGTGCTAATTTTATTATTTATGATAAAAGAAAATTTGTGCAAGACCCGGTCTTCTGAAAGTTTTTCTGCAACACCCTCTTAAAAATCTTAAATATCAGTCGGTCTATACGTTAAAATTTAGTTATATGCCTATGTTTATGAGCATTTTACAGAGTATTAGGCAGCTAAGAAGTTCCATTCAAGTTACAACTTTTCAAACTGCAAAGAATGTAGTTAGTGAAGAAGGAACGACTTTAACATACACAAAGGATTGTTTATTTGTTGCTCGTGCAATTGTCGTCTTGTAGACATCATGCTATCTACACGTAACCTCTTTGATTCACCGTTGAACCTCAACATCACACCTCATCATTGATTAATGATTTCCCATTAAAAAAACAACTTCCCATTAAAAAAACAACGTTGTAAACCGAACTAGATCCTATGTTGGTAGCCTAGGATATTGAACTGGCACCTATTTTTTCGCAAATTGGATAGTTTTTGCAAGTGACTCATTGCAGCATTAACTCGACTTCACCTACTTCATTTCATCTATAAATTGTACTTCGAGCCTTTGCTCAAACCACAACACACAAACTCTAGTCCTTAAGAAAACACTACTAAAAATGAAGAGTTCCACCAAGATATCTAGTTTGGTTGCTCTATATGCATTCATGTTTGTGGTGCTCATGAGCCAAGTCCCTAGTACAGATGCCGCGAATTGCAACTACATGGACCTTATGGTGTGTTCTGGTGCAATCTCGTCTCCGCCACAACCACCATCGGCCGCTTGTTGCTCAAAGGTGAAGGAACAAAGGTCTTGCTTTTGCGAGTACCTACGCAATCCTACACTTCGCCAGTTTGTCACTCCTGAGGATGCGCAACGTGTGGCTGGGCAGTGTCACGTTGGCCTCCCTAACTGTTAGAGAATGATATTGTGTTCTGTTCCTAAGAGTATTAAAATTTCTACTACACTAGAACTCGGTCTTGAGTTATTATATGTAATGCTTTTGGTAAGAATATGAAATGAAGTTATTATGAAATAGTTAATAACGTGGGTTGTTTATGTTTTAGAGTATGGTTGCTTTATTAGCGGTTTTATATATCTTTGTTAGACTAAAGATGAAATGAGAGAATCACTAAAATAAGAAGGATGAGAAATAACTATAACTACATATTAGAGATGCATCAATTTGAATTAAATGCATCCTTAATCTTTTAGATGCATAATAATATATTTTCTAACTAAAAATTAGATGCAAAATACATATATTATATGCATTTCATAAAGTTAGACGAATCCTATGTATTTTTCGTCCTCTGCGGGTCAAATTTGTTGCTAGTATTACTTTGCATCGTTTTCATTTCAAAATCACTTTTGAAACTAATTGTGATGCATCTAAATGAATAGAGATGCATCTAATTTAAGTCGATGCATCTCAAATATGCGGTTATAGTTATTTCTCATTCTTCTCATTTTAAGATTTCTTCTCACTGGATCCTTACTCATCTTTGTTACTAGTAATTACAAAGTAGTATTTGATTATTGTTCTGTGATAACCGAGAACAAATAACAAGGTGGTTTTATTTAGAAACTAGCAAGACGCTAAGAGAATTACAATGATAAAAGATAATGATTTTTAACTCAATCTACCCAACTAAGAAAAGCCTTGCATCTATATCTACACCAATAAAAAGAACGGGTCACTATATCATCAAAAAGAGACGCTTTCAAAGGAATGTATGAACCAAAACTTTGTTACGAAAGTTCCAAACAAACCACCACATAATGTAACAAACACCTTCCAGCAGCTCCTTAAGATTGGAATTGATACGAAGATTCGAAATCCAAACCAACCATTCCTCATAGAGACCTCCACAAAGATACAATCCCACCAATCTGCGAACTTACAATAAACCTCTCTCGCTATAGGGCAAGCATGAACATTTAACTCGTTTTTATTGCACGGAATATTGTGTGAGAATGTGATGGAATATATAAAATGGTTGTAATTGGTTTTATCCAGGTAATGTTTTATATACGGCATACTGTTTAGGCATTTTTTTCTCATTTGTCTTCCTTTTCTTTAGTTTTAGTTGTTTATCAAAAATGTAATTTTATGTACGTTCAAACCCCCTACATGAATACATAACACGGAAATAACTATATAAGAGAGTATTAACGCTCCTTTCGAAATCAAAAACATTATATATATATATATATATATATATATATATATATATATATATATATATATATATATATATATATATTTTGTTAGGAATACGCTTTTTGTATAAGAAAGATTCGGTCACCCCTGATATGATTAAGCATTGTTTAGCTCGTAGTAGTTACAATAGTTAGTTAAACGTAGTTTAGAAGTAGATTAGTTCGCGGAAGAAGGACGGGTCTTTACCCACTGTATACCTGATCCGCAGCCCAAGTGGCAAAACCCATGTACATATAAATACCCTCTCCATCCTTGGAGAGGGTGAGCCTTCTCATAATCTCATTTTCTTTTTTTTGGTTTTCTCCCAAGGCTTCACCTCTTTCTCTCTCTAACTTTCTCTCTCTACATTTCTTTCTTTTCTTTCTTATATGCAACGAGCCATAACCACAAGTATGAGCGTGTTTGTGATGTTATCTAGTGTTCTACAATTGGTATCAAGAGCCATGGTTACATCCTAGGGATTGTAGGACTTGTGGTGTATGGTTTGTTTTGGTTTCTACTAGTTTAGGGTGGTTTCTACTCATTTTGGAGCTTGTTCGTGGTGATTCTTGTGTTCTTTCTTGTACTTCTAGGATTAGAGGGGTTAGATTCATCTAGTTTATCAGTTGGTTGGACTAAATCTAACGTTTGTGAAGTGTACGAGTTGTTTTGGAACGTTTTCTTGGCAGCGGTTTGCTCTACGTTAAGGTGTTCTTCGCAGCGGTTAACTTGGGTTTCAGCGGTTAAGTATTAGCGGTTAGGACAAGTAGTGGAGCGAACATTACGCTGTACTTTGTACTGTTTCAGCGGTTAACTTCCAGCGGTTTACTCTTCAGCGGTTAAGTTACCAGCGGTTTACTTTTCAGTGGTTACTTTACTAGCGGTTACTCTGTCAGCGGTTATTAGTGTCAGCGGTTAAGTCATAGCGGTTATGTTCCAGCGGTTAACTAGAGAAGCGGTTAAGTGTTAGTGGTTAAGTGTTAGAGGTTTATCTTTGTCACAACAAGATACTATATCAATGAGCAATCTTAATATGACAAACACGTCAGAGAGTGCCATTCCCGAGATTCTCAAACTGTATGATATGGTCGATGAACACAAGAAACACAACACAACACATATGACAAATGATCTTGAACTATGTGACAAGGATTCAGTAAGCTCTAACTCTCATGAGACAAAGATCAGTCAGTCACCCGTGCCATTCAGTAATGCAAAGGACTGCTCCATAGTATGCTTTATACATCTTCACTCACACCTTTCGGTGCTTTTAAAGGGAACTGAATTCATTATGGGATACGAACGTGCATTTGCAACACTCTTTGGTCAAGATGTTCAGATCTTCACAGACACAATGATTCTAAACTTAAATCAATTGCAACAGCAGCTTGACAAAGGAATAACTTCCAAAACTGGATCCATAGCCGCTCTTAGTGTACTCAACAAACAACTCAAAGTATTCTTTGATTCAAAACTCACTCTGGAATATGACCATTACAGTGAGATGACTAAAAAATGCTTTGCGGATCACACGGGAATTGAGGTTGACACGTTCAGATATACACTCATCCAACTCATGGGTGATGTTAAGGCATTCATTGAGGAAAGAGCACAACACAGATGTTTAGATGACAACAAAGTGAAGGGATCTCTGGTACAATCATGCGATGGTATTGATGATTCGGGTAAAGCTTTGGATGATGGGCTAGGTGTCACGATATGTAAAGAATCAGAGAATAAGCTTAACACTACCAGCAGTTCAGTGACTCCATTCACCCATGGCGTGAATGCTGATTTTAGACCGGTTAATGAACAAATGTCATGTGCTGAGGTACCCCTAACTGTTCAAAATAATGTGCTCTCTAATGAACGGGAGCATACTGATCAAATCAAACTCACTTATGGCTGATATTCGTTGGAAAAGACTGATAGCAATACCATGTCTAATTCAACAAATATGAGTCATAAAGGAGGAGAGTGTGATCAGGATGTTGAACGTGATAAAGTGTTAAGTTCTGTGTTGACGGCTGATGTTCTTAAATCAAAAGATATGGTTGATAAAGAAACTTTTAACGAACTCTCAAAAAGATTTTTGCAACTTGAAAAACATTGTATTTCTCTTGAAATCGCAATGCAACAAAAGGAAGAAAGTTTTCAAAATAATCAACCATGCAAAAATTTGGAACTTCCTGATTTCCGTGAATACTTTATGATTAATAATTTGAAAACTCAGCTAGAAACCAAGAACCTGACAATCAAAAATCTGAAAAACCGTATGACTGATTTGAGTGATATGTGTAATGATTTCAAAGCTAAACTTGTCAGTAGTGAGATTGCAACCAGAAATTTTGAGTCTAAAATGGCTGAATTACTATTGGACAATGAGTCTTTGAAATTAAAATGTAATAACCTGAATGAGTCTCTCATGTAAGGCTGCAGTACAAACACACTCTTGGACTAACAAATATGATAATTTCATAGCACAACTTCAGGAAGTAGGCTTCACTGTCACACCTATTAATCATGAGCCTGGAAATTCTACAGTGAATAGTGGAAACACTAAGCTTACAAAACCATCAATCTTGGGGTAACCAGTCTTTCAAAGTAATAGAAATCTATCTGTTATTAGACAACCTAGTGCATTTAGGTCTGAAAGAGCAAAATTTTCAAAAACCCGGTTTGCCTCCCAAGTTGATGTGGAACAAGTGTCTACTAAATCAGTTAATACTCATAATAATACTTCTACCCCCAGCTCCCCTAGGACCAGTTCTAAAACAGTGATGAAACCGAGCATAAAAAGTCTTAACCCTTATGACCTGTATAAGTATGGTGATCTAGAAAGGGCTAGAAAAAGGGCACAACTGCATAAGGACGGAATCTTAGGATCACAACCTATTTTGATGACTCCTACTTTAGTGAAGAACTCTGCTAAATTTCAACTGGTTAAGCCTAGGATTTTTAGAAAGTCATCTTCTGTGCATAAGATGTTTAATAACTCTAGATCTTGCCTAAAGTGGATTCCTACCGATAGAATTTTTAAGCTATTTGGACTTAAGTGGATACCAACCAGTAAGGAGTTTACTAATGGCAATCCCATGGTCAGCCGGAAAACCCCTAAGGGTTTGGATACTGTTGTCACTAACCCATATACATGCAATCAAGTTTGTGATAATGCAGGTTGTCCTTACTCAAGTAGATCTTATTACTATTTCCACACAAGAAGGCACAAAACATGGAGGCCAAAGATACACAAATCTCCAATGATGGGAGATTTTATATCTTACCCTTGATGCATTTCTGTCTATGACTTCTGGGTATCTCAACTCAGGACTCGGACTTTCTCTGATATCACAGATTTACCAACTGTGTTCATTCCTCCTATTTATACTTGTGTTTCTTTTTCTTCAATCAACGTACTCTGATTTCTTTAATCAGGTCATTGATTGAGGGGGAGAGGATGTTTTGGATCTTGCCTTGTCGGTTGCTTATGTTTGCTTATATTTGTCTTGCTTGTAGTGTTTCTGCCTTGTGTATGTGCTTAGTATACATAATTAGTTGGATGCTTAACTGAAGGACTTGTTTTGCTATTTTAAATACTTAAGCAGCGGTTTGGTTAAAATAGAAGGACCTATTTTGACAAGTTTCTAAAGGTTTCATGTGCATATTAATAGGCAGCGGTTAGATTAGCTTGGCATAACTTTTTCAATACTCTCTCTCTCTAAAAACATTCCTCACCTCTCTAAAAACCGCTGCACATTCGTTCCCATTTGATTTGCTCCGTCCTCGTTTACTTTCTTTTACGGTATGTCGTGGATTGTTTCTGATCTCATTTCTTATGCCTATGCTTCCTCCCATATCCATTTAATTCATAGTTTAAGTAGTGTTGTTTTTTTTAAGATTAGTCGTTGGTTGTTTGAAGTAACTCTGTGATGTTTGTTGCTTGCCTTAGTGTTTACAATGTGTGTTTCTAGGGTTAAGTCCTGTCTATGCTTTATATATATCTTAGTATGGTGTCTAGGCAGTCTGCGTACATGATGTTCTTGATAGCGGTTAACTTGTGTTCTTGATAGCGGTTTGCTTAGTATGTGTTCTTGACAGCGGTTAGATTAGCAGCGGATAGATTAGCAGCGGTTAGATTAGCAGCGGTTAGATTAACAGCGGTTAATTTAACAGCGGTTAGATTAACAGCGGTTAGTTTAACAGCGGTTAGTTTAAACAGCGGTTAGTTTAAACAGCAGTTAGTTTAACAGAGGTTAATTTACCAGCGGTTAGTTTATCGGCGGATAGTTTAACTGTGGGTAGTTTTACAGCGGTTAGTTTACAGCGGTTTGTTTGATTAGCGGTTTATTATATAGCGGTTTGGTATCCTTGCTGTTTATATGTGTCTTGGTGTGTGCTTTTGCTTTATACTCTTCTCGTTGGGTGTTTGCCTTGACTATGTGTCTATTTATGCATGTTCTAACTATAACATCCTTCTTGGCTCTTCTTGTATGAATTTTGGTGTGTGCAGAACATAATGACTGACTCCAACACTCAAGGATCCTCAGCCACTCAATCTACTGTACCTTCTCGTACAGATGACGAGATCTTGCCTCACCAAGATTGGGTTTCGATTGGGAAAAGCAACTGCTATCTCAAACCTGTCAAGCCTAATGATAATCCTATCCTCAAAATTGCCATGGATATTCTGAAACAAACGACATTTTTCCCGGCATTCACCGCATCCTCAACCATTCCTTCTATCTATATACAACAATTCTGGAACACCATTCAGTATGATGGTGCAACAGGGGCTTACAGCTGTCAACTAGATGAACAGTGGTAACCATCACCAAAGAGACTCTAGGGAGTGCACTCCAGATCTTGCCCACTGGAGATAACATCGTTTACACAACACCACCTAACCCTGATACGCTTATCAAATTCATTGATGAATTAGGTTACCCCTCAAAGGTTGTCACCCTGTCCTCTATCTCCACATATGATCTATATCAACCCTGGAGGGCCATCATCACACTCATCAACCTATGCCTTACGGGTAAAACTTCGGGTTATGAAAGACTCAGAGCTCCAGCACTTCAGATACTCTGGGGAATTGTTAACCAGAAAAACATTGATTTTGTAGAAAGAATATGGGAAGAATTCACTCACTCCATTCACTCTTTCCTGGAAGACAAGGCAAAACTGGCTGCTAACAGAGACTGCAAAAAGAAATCTTCTAGACTTCTCATTCCCAACATCAGATTTACCAAGCTCATCATTTCTTCCCTACAACGCACACTTCGCTTTCCTACCAGAGCCGGCTCACCACTCCATCAGTCTGAAGATGAATATTCAGTGGGCTTCCTGAAATACACCAGGGGCACCTCCAGCATAATTTTTGGCATGGCTATTCCCGAACCATTGCTCACAAAACAAATCCTGGAAGCTCCTTACTACAACAAGTATGTGGAACTGATGCAAGCAAGTCAAATTGCATCTGCCAGCGAAGAAACAACTCACACTCAGTCTGATAAACCTAAGTCTAAGAAGCGAAAGA
>LBNU01018969.1:84231-120981 GCA_014162995.1 Artemisia annua
ATGGTGGGAATCAATCTCCAGATCTGATGATGCTCCTCACGTCAAACTCACCAAAGAAGAACTGCAGGCGTGTATCAGGCCAAAGACAACTAAGCTGCCAACAACTGAGCCAACATGGTCAATATCACCATCAGATCAGCCAGTCTGCGACAATAACTGGGTCAATGCAATTGCCAGCAGCTTTGTTCCTCCAGCTGATAACTCTTTGCTCTCACAAACTGGAGACATGGGGTCATTTATTGCATGGTTCTGAAAGGAGCGAGGACTAAGCAAGTTGTCTCAGAAAGATCTGGAAGGCCCAGCATACAACATTGTCATGGTGTTTCATCCTGATGTGACTCATCTCCAGTTTCAAATGGAAGAATGTCACAAGATGTTCAACGATCTAGTCAATGAAGAAGTTATCCAACACGGCTACAGCAAACCACTTCCTTTGGGTGGGTCTCCAGGCCACGTCACTATTTAGGCAGATTTCTTCTTCAACAAAGATCTCGAATATCTTCGGTTTGGGAATAAGAAACGCAAGTATGCTCTGTGCATCACCAAGATGAAAGCGGCTCGCTACAATGACAGTGGTTTGGAATAGATGGTACCTGATGCTATGTGGATTGATAAAGAGTGTGAGTATGATCTTCCAGCAACTTTGGGCATATCACATTGGTGGTTCAAGAAGCAGGAATTCTATGTGGAACGGTTCAAAGCCAAAGGTGACAAGAAGTTTGTTCGTTCGCCTCTTCAGATCATCAGTGTTGTGAATGTCAAGATTCATTCCATCTATGGATACGACTACCTGAAGTCCATTGTTCTTAGACGTGCGGATCTGAGGGACTACGAGATCAGTGAAGGTGACTTCAAACATCTCCGGGCCAATGACTTCGAAGATCTGTATCTGCTGCACATCCAAGGAAAATTGCATCATCTACCACCAAATGAGAAGAAGACACTTGTGTTTGCTGTTCTTCACTGGATAAGGGGTCTAGTTATAAGGAAGCGTGTTGAAGATCTACAACTGGGCATCGAAAGCTACCAAACACAACTGAACCTCACAAAGCCGAAGTGGGAGATTGGTAGCTTGGAACCGGTAGCAGACTTCACTGTGATTAATTCTCCAAGTGCTGTGGTCTATAGAGATAAGTATAACGTTCCAATGGTTATGCGTAGTGATGAATTGCACAAGTTCAGTGACGGGACGTTGGAAATGGTCGATGAAGCACTAGACTTTCGTGTGAAAGAATATCAAGTCTACTCTAACAGGCCCGGAAGATACACCAGCCAATGGACTGATCATGACTTGAAGATGAACCTTGACTTCCTAAAGGCCATTCGTCACCGAATGAAGATGAGAAGAATCTACCGCAGTCTAGAGTGCTATGTGGGAGGCAGAGTTCGTGAGGGCGACTACATGCTTCTCCAAAGAACTGAATGATTCAACAAGCTGGACTTTTGCTATCACCTTACTCTATTTTATTTGGGTGATGTAATATGATAACTTTCAAACTTCTAATATTTTTTTGGAATATATGAATATTATAAGTTTTTATGTTTTTCACTGTGTGCGGAGTATCCGAAAAGTTGTACGCTTCAGTGCAGCCTTTCTAGTAAAAGAAGAGAAGTCTTCTTTTCCCAAAATCTCTTTCTTCTAAAAATTCTTCAAAAGAGATTTTGTGGTGTACAAGGTGGCCATTGGTCTTAAATTTTCTCGTATACGTTACCACTCACATTAATGGCTACTAAACGTTAAAATGGAAAAACGGGTCATTAATTGAGGGGGAGCGTATGTGCTCAAAATTTCTGCACCTTTAAAAACTTTGTGCACCAGCCACAGTGAAAACTCAAAAAGTGTCTCATAATCAGTAAACATTTAAAATTTTGCCACATGTCTCTCCAAAGCTTTTTCGAAAATCATTTAAATCAATTGGGATCACAAAATCTCAAAAGATTTGAAATTTTATGATCGGGGGAGAGAATGTGATTTAAATATAAAAACTGATTTAAAAGTGATGTTTTTGGACTCATAAAGAATGTTTGTGGACTTTCGAGAACGCTCCCTTATGTGCTAAAATGTTAAAGATTTTGGATTTTAATCAAAGCACATATTAAGGGGGAGCAAGTGATTAAATGTGATGTTTTTGGACTTATAAAGATGTTTTGGACTCAAAAGATCGCTCCCTTATGTGCTAAAATTTTAAAAGATTTTGGAGTATGAACAAAGCACATATTGAGGGGGAGCAAGTGATTTAAAATGATGAATAAATGATCTCTTTTGCAAGCTCACCCGTATGTGCCAAAGTTTTTCAAAATTGATTCAATCAATGTGCACATATTGAGGGGGAGCAAGTGGCTAAGAGTCTTTCGCGGGTTTTTACAAATTCAAGTAAAAACCGTGAATTGCTTATGACTCAGAATTTGACTCATGAATTGACGAAACATGAAAAGTCGTGAATCGAAAAGACTAGTCCTGGCCGGGTAATAATTTCAAGCTGGTTTACCAGTGATGTAAACGTGTCTCGAAGAGGACTGGTCAAAGTAGATAGTACCGTTTCGAGAAACTCTTCTTAGATATATACTTTGACGGGTCTAACTTCCTTTTTAAGGAATGTTAACAACTTCAAGTTAGTTATTAGGGCTAGTTATCACCTAAAAGCTGATAATGGATCCCTTTAACTAAGCAACGTAAACGTGTCCCTCGGGTATATGTCTATTAAGAGCCGATCAATTCAAATAAGTGCAACTCACCCCGACATGTGCAAATTTCTTTCTTCCTATAAGCACATGTTAAGGGGGAGCATTTGAAAAATGATAAAACTCTCAAGGTGTTAACAAAAATGTGTTTCTTTATCATAAACACCTTGAGAGAATTTTCAATGATTTTGGTTATATGGCGAATGTGGAAAAATACCAAAAGACCGACCACTTTAATTTAATGCATGGAGTTATAAGGATGGTTAGGTTAGGTATATGTTCCCATGATCCACCAGAACCGGAGGGATCTTCCCAGGGACAATCCAATAGATAGATTAGAAGTCCTTAGGAATGATTGAAAAAAGGAGAAAAGTGAGAAAGGGAAGAGTGCCGACTGAGACTGAGCTAGGACTGGAACAAACCCAACAAGGTTCTAGTAAATGAAGTCTCGGTAAGCACTGAAGGGGTTGAAGAATTAAAAAGAAATGAATTGAGAAAGGGTGAAAAGAAATAGCCCTCCAATTATTCAACCTTAGGGCAGAAACCGGGTTCAATTCATATGCTACTGATTGTTACCAAGGTAACATCGGTATTGAAGATAAAGACGTCATGGACCCAGTGACGCACTGCACTAAACCTCCCAGCCACTCAAGTTCTCTTAAAAGAGCTTGTTTCATTCTCACGGGGAACCGGTGTAAACTATCGACTAGTCTCTTAGAGCTAATTGATATTGAAACAGGAGACCCCTCCCTAGTCTCCGAATAGGATAACCAATGTGCACTTATCGAGTCTAGAGCCAAGAGATGCATCAAAAGATCTCATAGGAACACGTGATACTTCTACACTGGTTGTTCAACATTAGGGACACCAGATGTAATATTTTGAGTCCTACGCAGATCTTAGCAATCTGCCAAGAACACTTATGAGGGAATATACATAAGTATTTCCCAGTGATTGAGTGAAAACTCCTGCCAGGGTCAACATCAAACAGCCCTGACAGCAGGTCACTTCGATAATCACTTGTGGGTTACGCTTAGTGTGTACGGTGGTGTTCCAAAAGGTCTACAGTCGTGGGGTGATCTCCAGCGACTCACATAATCGTTGGTGTACTTCGGTATGTCAGTGAAAGCTCTTTCGGGGGCATCCGATTAGGAACGGCCTTGGTAAGGATTAGAGAAAGTCTTCACACTATGCTGTTGACGATCTCGAAGTCCAAACTTGTAAGTGCCGGTATGTTTATTACTAACCAAGTTTTATGCAGCTCAACATACCAAACTTACCATGTTCACCACCATCACTCTAGTTCCACATGCTCATACCAACATCTAAAAGGAGTCGTCAGAACTGGTCAACCGTGAAGATCTACTCAACAAAGATGTATGAGCATGTTGGAAAGGCGTAATCACTCCAAAGACGAAGAAGTTGACGATTGATGCCGATTGCTGAAAAGATGCAGATTCATCATTTCATGCTTACACTTCAACAATCAAATCTAAAGATATCATGATCAAGAATTGGGCTTCAACTATGCTTCCACAACTCTGATGCAGAAGATCATGATCCAGAAAAGTGTAAGCATGACATCACAAAGACAATCACAACATCACAAAGAGACACATACACTCAAAGATGACTTGAAGCTAATTATATGGATGAAAAACGAAGAGCAAAGTCAAAAGATCATCATATACATCAAGGAAGTCATCTTGAGTCGTTTATCAAATGAAAAATCAACAACTACGAGCTACGAAAGAATCTATAAAGATCTCAATGCAAGAATTCAAGAATTTTTCCAGGGGTGACCTCCCTTAGGGGGAGATTGTTAGGAATACGCTTTTTGTATAAGAAAGATTCGGTCACCCCTGATATGATTAAGCATTGTTTAGCTCGTAGTAGTTACAATAGTTAGTTAAATGTAGTTTAGAAGTAGATTAGTTCGCGGAAGAAGGACGGGTCTATACCCACTGTATACCTGATCCGCAGCCCAAGTGGCACGCCCAAGTAGCAAAACCCATGTACATATAAATACCCTCTCCATCCTTGGAGAGGGTAAGCCTTCTCATAATCTCATTTTCTTTTTTTTGGTTTTCTCTCCAAGGTTTCATCTCTTTCTCTCTCTAACTTTCTATCTCTACATTTCTTTCTTTTCTTTCTTATATGCAATGAGCCATAACCACTAGTATGAACGTGTTTGTGATGATATCTAGTGTTATATATATATATATATATATATATATATATATATATATATATATATATATATATATATATATATATATATATATATATATATATATATAAAATGGATAGAGATCCTCTAATGTTGAGTTCAACATGACTTAGTCATGTTGTCTCACATAAGAGAAAGTGGGTCCCATAAAATGATTTATTTTGAATTAAAAATAAATGACCCACTAATGTTTATGTGTGACAACATGACTAATTATGTTGAACTCAACATTAGAGGATCTTCGTAAACTAATATTATTGGCTGGATTTTTAAGCAACCCATTAGCCCAATTCCATTAGTCCCAATTGAGGCCCAATGGTATATTCATTTTTGTATTTGCGCCCATTAGTAGGGGTGTGCATCGGGCCGGAACCCGACCCGTCCCGACCCGTCCCGACGAAGCCCGAATCCCGACAAGCTTGAAAATCCTAACCGAATCCCGACTCGAGTCTAGCCCGAATCGTCCCGAATCCCGTCCCGAGTCCCGAAACGAAACCGATTTGTATGGTTTTTCTTTGTAATCCCGACTTCGTCCCGACTCCCGACCCGACCCGAATCCCGACAAGCTGAAAAACCCAAACCGAGTCCCGACCCGAGTATGGTCGGTTCGGGATTCGGGACAATTCGGGACGTCAGGATCGGGACGGTTTTCGGGTGTCGGTCGGGTTTTGCTCAGCCCTACCCATTAGCAATGCAATATACTTACTTTCTGAGACGTGTCATAAAGAAATGAATTATTTACATGTTTTAAGGTTGAAGTTAAGTTACACAGTCATTTTTATTTTCAACATCTGTTGGCCTAAACAATGGCCTTAGTTGAAGACGCTTTTGCGCAATACTTTGCCTAACAACTGTGAAGATATACTTTGAAAACATTTTGTGTTACCTTTATATACAAAAAAAATGTCTAAAGAGAAAAAATAACCTTTTTTATCATTCGCCTTCGGAGATACAACTGAAACAAACGCGTTACAATTTACAACATGATAGAAAAAATTCCCGGCTGTAATGCGGTTGTTTTCATTTATAACGAACTTAAATTTATCTAAAGCATTTTAATTGAATGTTTGCTCGTAAATTAACAACACTTTCACACATTTATTGTAACCAAACGCATAATAAAACAACTGAAAACGTCAACATTACATCTCAATTAAATACTATAACACTTCATTAACCTCATCAGGGAACAAAAATACTATTCTTTAACTTCTGAAACGCCAAACACAAAATGACACAACCGATACTTTAACAGAACAAAAAACCAACATTACAAACAAAAACTGCACAACGTACAATAAGCTACATTCCATTTCACTTGAGTTGGACTGCACGACTCATTCATCACTCTCATTCCCCTCCACGTGTCACAATATCCCTATTGTATCTGCTTCCAGGTGTGTTTGGAAACAAGCTTACCAAAGTACAAAGTTAGCTTTTATAAAAACTTTCGTATAAAAAAATTGTTTAGTACTCAAATTTATATATTCTTTTGTAAGTTATAGTCTTTTATAGACTTTTTAAGCTTGAGTAAAGTTTTTATTCAGTCAAATTACTTGAATATTTTTAGAAAATATCATGAACAAAAAATAAAAGTTTTAAAAAATATCATGAACGAAAAATAAAAGTTTAGAAAGTATTTTGTAAATTTAAATTAATGTTTCTTAAGCATAATTACGCTAATAAGCTTCGGCTTCAATCTAATTTGTCAAACACTTTTATACTAATACAAAATGAAGCTTTCAACATATAATATAAGCCCAACTCTAACTATAACTTTAGCTTCAGCTCCGATTTTAACCAATTTCGTCAAACATTTTAAACATAAATTACAACATTTTCCGTCTTATAAACTCATCAAATTAAGGTTAGAATAATTAAATATATATCTTTAAATCTATGATCTCATTGTACCTAATAAATCAAAACTACACTATTCCCTTCGATTTTAAATAAATATTTAAGAAGGCTCAATTTTGAAATCGAGTCTCTTTATTAGCCAATAAAAATCAAAATTAGCTTAAATTTGGTCAAAATCTAAATTTCATCCAGCAATATAAAAATGTATAAAAATACATGTGTTGATTTTGTATTAAAAGAAAAAAAAATGATCAGTAAAACACTATTTGTTAATTTCAAATAAATTATATGGACTTAAATAAACTTATTAGCTTATGAGGTTTTTAATATTTTTATAAATTTAACAAATACCCTCTACACTTTGTATTTCCTTTAAAAAAAACACATATGTTCTTACTTATAAATATTATTATCATTATATATTAAATTTATGCATATGCAGAGAATTATAAATATCCAAATAAAATCACTAGTTATTGTGACGTGTAAATGAATACACGAGATTGTAAATATACGAACGACTCGTTTTATTCCTCTTTATAAGATCAAGCAAGGATATCCGGAAAAAAAAAATAAATAAAAAAATAAAAAATTCTACATC
Organism: Artemisia annua; assembly: GCA_014162995.1. Classification (NCBI taxonomy): domain Eukaryota; kingdom Viridiplantae; phylum Streptophyta; class Magnoliopsida; order Asterales; family Asteraceae; genus Artemisia; species Artemisia annua. The sequence goes on from LBNU01018969.1 coordinate 91,605, forward strand.
CGTATTCAACAACAACTCATGTTATTCTCTTTTATACGCTTAACCGTGCATACACGATGTTAAAATTAAAAACAGCTAAAATTATTATTAACATATATAAATAAAAAAAAATGAAGAAACAGCCCTGCGGGTAATTTCTATTAAAGTTTAAATAATGATATCTAGAAAATTAATTTTTTCAAAAGTTATTACGTGATATTAATGCATAATATGTATAATATGACATCAATAGTTAGATTTTTCGTCAAATAAAAGCCTATTCAAAATAGTAAAGTTATACATAAACTTACACAAACACCCCTCAATCCCTCATTTCATCTAACCTCACCTCCCGTCACTTTAACCACACCTCCCCTCACCCTCACTTCCTCAATTATTTAACACCAAAATTTTCATTCACTCTCACATCTCACACTTTACTACCAGATAACAAACTGTACATCCTTTAATGGCGACACTACAAAAATTTAAACACCTAGCGACGAAATGCACCGTCGCCGCAAGTCCAACAAGAAGTCCGTCAACAAGTCCAGTAATCCACCTCCGTCGCCGAAAAACATTACGTATGCTACTCAGTCGAACTCGGTTAACAACAACTCGTGACGAGTTTACAGATCGGAGAGGCGACTCGCCAGAGAATAGGAAGGATTGCGGCGGTGTACGACGGAAGTTGAAGGATTTGTTGTTGGTGGCCTCGCCGGAGAATGACGGTGGTGAAGGTGGTGGTCGTGGTGGTGGTGGTTTGATGATGAGACGTGGTGGTGGTGGTGGTGGTTGGAGGCCGTTGACGGGGACGTTACGGCAAAGGCTGTTGTTAAGAAGAGCATGGAGGCCGGTGCTTGTGACTATTCCCGAGTGAATTATTATTATTTTTTTTTATTGTTTTTTTTTATTTATTTTTTTTTAAATGGTTTTTTGGGGAATGTGGAGATAGTTTTTTTCAGAAATAATGATGAATTGATGATGATAACAGTTCTGATTGTCAGTACTTTTTTTTGGTATGTTTCTAGTTTATACAAATTAAATACCGAATAGATTTATATAGTTAAATTTAGTATGTAACTGTTTTTTGATGATGTTATTTATATCTCGTGTTTGCATTTGATGAAGCTTTACTTTTAGTGCACTACAAATCTATTAAAACGGCGGATATGACTAGTGAATGCGGTGACGGATTTTTAATTCTGATAACGGGTGTGCAATTTTTTTTATTTTTTTATTTTATTTTATTTTTTTCGAAAAAACGTATTTTTCATAGTATACTTACCAGTTACCACAATTTAAAGTTTAAATTTATATTAATTAATAATTTTGATATATATGACAAATTAAAGGTTTATATATATGTAATTACGAAGGTTTCAAAATTATATATATATGCAATTAATAATTTAAGTTGGATATATATGTAATTTTTAAGTTTTTTGAAGGATATATATACAATTTCAAGTTTTGGTTGAATACGTATACAATTTTCTGATGGGTTTGACTGATTGTTTTGGTTAAATTAATTGATTTCGTTGATCTTACAAACTTATTTGACGTTTTTATCGATAATGTATATTAGTTGAACAAATACAAATGCAAAATTGAAGTCAAATGAGACTGTCACGACAACGTAATCAATCCATTTTAGCTTAGAAGATAAGATTTTTATTTAATTTTTATTTAATTTTTATTTTTTTATTTTTTACTTTTTTTGTGAACGGCTAACTTTTATAAAACTAGCAAGTAGCTAGAAAACAAAATTACATAATACAAAGCATTGGGTTTTGAAGCCACAATGTCCAAGTTTTAGAACAAACTTTACTTCTAGACGAACACCACTCTAACGATTAGCCACTATAATATCAGACATCGTACTTCTCTTTATCTTTAAATCACCGAAAATTGTCATTTCAAAACTTCCAAATCACCCACATAGTCGTTAACATGACAACTTCCAAAATCTTCCTCCGATTGTGACTTAATTTAACCGAGTCTACCCAATCCATAATATCGTCAATCAAGACGAAAATAGGTCGAAATATCAAGCCATCTGAGTGGCTTTTCAACAGTTCATACATAACTGAGTGTCTGAGTGGCTTAATCGACAAACAATATTATATAGTGATTTTTAATCAAAATATGTTGATTTTGTGACATTTGTCCAATAAGTTATTCATATCTAAATAATATATGAGTACCTTAAGTAAAGTACTGACGGAAGCATAGTACCTACCAAATTTAAATTTAGTTTAGATTCAAGTGCCAAAACATTCAAATCTAAAAAAACGTATGTATATGAGCGAAATAAGCATGCGAGATTGCGAGAATGGGAGTAGGGGACCCGAGAGTTCTTCCTTTTGCACTGAAAAGTTTCATTATTTGGTTCATCAATGATCCTTCTGACTTTTTTCTTAAAATAAAGTATCGTTTATATATATATACGTACATAAATTCTTAATACGAACTGAATCGTCATTAAATATTTATTTGCTGTATATGATTGTAGACCTGTTGTTTAGATTCTAAAACACTATTCCTTCACATTATAAATAATCCTTGCTTGAATATGAAGGTTTATATGGATGCAAACTTTGTACAAACTAAGCATCAAATATAGTATTAAGGGTTCTATTATTTTTCGTGTGATTGTGATTATAATTATCAATAATAAACGTAATTAGGCAAAGGTTTAATTATGTGACTTAGGATCAAATGAGAAGAACTATTAAAATGAGAAGGATGAGAAATAACTATAACCACATATTAGATATGCATTGACTTGAATTAGATGCATCCCTAACCTTTTAGATGCACCTTAATATATTTTCTAGCTAAAAATTATATGCATATACATATATTAGATGCATTTTAGCAAGTTAGGAAAATCCTATGTATTTTTCGTCCTCTGCGGGTCAAATTTGTTGCAAGTACTATTTTACATCGTTTTCACTTCAAAATTACTTTCGAAACTAATTGGGATGCATCTAAATGAATAGAGATGCATCTAATTCAAGTCGACGCATCTCAAATATGTGGTTATAGTTATTTCTCATCCTTCTCATTATAAGTTTTCTTCTCATTGGATCCTTACCCTTAATTATGTATTGATCTAATGTTATTTTATAGTAAAATCTCTAGAAACGCATTTGTTTTAAGACTCTTAAAGTGTGGACCAACAAAATTTTAATATACCCACTCTTTCAATATTACTAGACGAATATTCACGCAAAGCGACGATATATAGTGGCAAATAACTATACTTGCGAAATCGTGATTCTGGTTTGATTTCTTTTATGCAAAACTTACCAGTTCAATTTGTAGTCATCGGGAGAACAAAGTCTATGAGTTAAAAACAAAAAAAAAATAATAAAAGTTAAAAATTTAAAAATATTTAAAATATTAATTTAATGATAAATTCACTACAAAAAAACTCAATTTCAAGCCTTTTTGAAAAATATCATTTACACTTTACAGATAGTAAAGATATATATATATATATATATATATATATATATATATATATATATATATATATATATATATATATATATATATATATATATATATATATAAGTACTTATAAGTTGAAAGTATAACTCGATAAATGATATATATATGTAGTTCATACACGAAAGATTTATTCATAATTTTGCAACTCCAATTGTTTAACGTTTTAAATAGTGTATGTGTTTATATGAAACATTGAATCTTGAATCTTGAAATCTAAAGACTTAGATTAATGTAATTTGCCTAAATTACCTCTAAGTACACCTTAATATACCTTATGTTTGATCAATTTTAAACATGACAACTTTTCAAAAACACAAACTATATTAATTTTAAAAGACAAGCGTCTTGCATCAAGGATCGAACACAAAACCCATGATTACGTGAATATAATTATTTGTCGCTATAAACCATTGCTTTGCACGAGTATTCGCATAGTGTAATATAAGTATATACATATAATATTCGAACATAAACTTATCATCAGGATTAAGTTTCAAACATCGACCATTTTGAAAATTTTGAGGAAAAGTTTATTTTTCTATCATGAAGTAATGATATATAAACGTTACCAATATTTAACTTTTTGTCACAAAACATCTCAATGTGTGGCGTGTATATGTAGCAAGTCGACAAGCAGATATGGTTAATGATGATCATGGGACAACCTACATGAAAGTTAGGACCCATTTGCATAGTCCAATTTTTTTAACCTAATACTCCGTACTTCGTATTCTAAGAAAGTACTAAAAAGGTTGTTAATTTACTGCATATTTCTCAAAATATTTGTTAGTTCAGGGCATACTCTTTTCTAAAAGCTATGACGTGATAACAGAGAGTTTTAGTCAAAATGTACAAACCGTGATGCACATTGTATAAACCCGCAATGCACAAGCCCCACGAAACCCCCCTATGAGGGGTCCGTATAAACTCCCCCTTTCTAAAGAGGGATACAAAATTTCTACGAGTACTTCAAAACCATTGGCTTATGTAAAAGTAAAAAAGATTACGGCTGCTCACAAGTCTACCAATATGCAGTTGCAATATAGTTTATCAAAAATGATTTACATGACTAAAATTTATGCTTAAAGATATGTCTAACTCTAAGATAATGACACATAACAGTAAAAGTATCAATAGTAAAGATTATAAAAGAGAAAATTTATACTCGACATGTCACATGATAAATTATTTAGGCATAAATTTACTCATTAGCCATCCATATCATCACGCATGGTTAATAGCTTGTTTTGAGCCAAAATAACACATTTATCTCTGTGTAATTATGTATCACACTACCACATATGATTTTATAACTTAAGTTTATATCTTAGTAGTTGGATACTTAGATGTTTTTGATATTTTGTTGTTACACACGTCTTATTTTTTAATTCATAGTTTAAGAATGAACGATGCTATAGCCTTCTAAAATATGCCTAATTCATTTTCCTAATAACAAGATTGTGACATTTGGACTTCATTATATCTCTTTCACTATCTTCTCCATTCATTTTGGCACATGTCACATGGTTAAGAAGATGAGTCGCTTTATTTTCAATACCCACAATTTTATACATATTGAGAGTCTAATCTGAATTGTAGATTTAAGAGACAACTTTTAAGAAAAAAAACACGGGAGAACTAAATGTTAAATTTGATCATTCATTCACTCTGCACACCCATTTTTCACTCATATTTCGTTATCACAAATCCCAGACACAGAAAGACACACCTAACTCAATTTCTTTTTCTAACAAACTTCAATAACTACCAAAACTTCAAAATACAACCATTTTTAACCGTAAAAATCAAATAAAAGACACAAAAATGGAACAATCGACACATGTAGAACCAGATATGGGGAAAAAATCGATTCAAAATGAACCGAATCAAACTCAAGATGATCATACGGTGCTTCTAATTCTTTATTTAGTTGTTATTTAACTATTTGTTGTACCTTAGGAAGAAGATTCGGGAATGGAATTTTATTGATAAGCAACGAAGGACTATGAATAAAGATAAGTACAAGGGTGAGCTTGCAGTGTTGGATTCGATCATTGATCAGGGAAATGGTAATGAGGATATTGGCAAACAAAGATCAGAGATTGTTGCGAACCTAGTTCACATTGATAAATTAAAATCGGATGAAATGGCTCAAAAGGCTAAAATTAATTGGTCCATTGAAGGAGATGAGAATACGAGTTTCTTTCATGGGGTCATAAATAAAAAGCGCAATATTCTTAGTATCAGAGGTATTATGGTTGATGGAAGGTGGGTTGACGAACCTAGTATGGTGAAGAGGGAGTTCTTTACTCATTTTAGGAGGAGGTTTGATAAACCAGATGGGACGCGTGCTACTATCCAAATGGACTTCCCGAGGAGGATATCTTCGGATCAGCAAATGGATTTGGAAGGTGAGGTAATGAATGACGAGATCAAGAGGGCTGTCTGGGATTGTGGAACTGATAAAGCTCCCGGCCCTGATGGATTCACTTTTGGCTTCTACAGGCGGTTTTGGTATTTGATAGATAATGAAGTGTATGAGGCTGTAAAATATTTCTTTATGAAGGGGGATATTCCTAAAGGTTGTAATGCGTCTTTCATTGCTTTGATCCCGAAGATTCCGGATGCTAAATTGGTTAAAGATTTTCGCCCTATTAGTTTGATTGGGAGTTTATACAAAATTATAGCTAAAATTTTGGCTAACAGGTTAGCAGGTGTGTTGGGTGATATTGTTAACGAGGTTCAATCAGCATTTGTTGCAGACAGACAGATTCTTGATGGGCTGTTCATCCTGAATGAAATTATGCAATGGTGTAAAAAGAAATGGAAGCGGTCTTTAGTTTTTAAAGTCGATTTTGAGAAGGCATATGATTCGGTGCGTTGGGATTTTTTGGACGATATTCTTGGTAAATTTGGTTTTGGTGATAAATGGCGCACATGGATTCAGAGATGTCTCAAGTCTTCGAGAGGGTCGATTATCATTAATGGGAGCCCAACAGAGGAGTTCCAATTTTATAAAGGACTTAAACAAGGTGATCCGTTATCTCCTTTCCTTTTTATTTCCTTTTTATTTTAGTAATGGAGAGTCTTCATTTATCGTTTCAGAGGGTAGAGGAGGCGGGATTGTTCAAAGGTGTTAAGATTGGCCCGACGTTGACTTTGTCTCACATGTTTTATGCGGATGACGCGGTTTTTGTTGGTAGGTGGAGTGAGAGCAACATTACTACTTTAGTCCATGTGCTTGATTGTTTCCATAGGGCGTCAGGTCTTAAGATAAACATGAGTAAGAGCAAAATTTTAGGTGTTCATGTTTCGTCGGATAGAGTCAAGGAGGCCGCTCTAAGACTTGGGTGTCTCATGCTCAAGGCTCCTTTTTTGTATCTTGGGACGAAGGTTGGTGGTTCTATGTCGCGGTGCCATGAATGGGACAAGGTGGTGGATCGGGTTAAGAAACGATTGTCTAAATGGAAAATGAAATCTCTATCTATAGGTGGAAGAATCACTTTGTTAAGATCGGTGTTAGGGTCGATGACTACCTTTCATATGTCCATTTTTAAAGTCCCATTGGGGGTTTTACGTACACTTGAATCGATTCGAAGCCATTTTTATAATGGGCATGATGTGGGAAGTAATAAAGCCTCATGGATTAGCTGGAAAAAATTGTTATCGTCTAAGGACACAGGTGGTCTTGGAGTTTCAAGCTTGTATGCCTTGAATCGTGGTCTATTGTTTAAATGGATTTGGAGGTTCTATACACAAAATCAGTCTCTATGGGTTAGGGTCATAAAAGCGATACATGGGGAAAATGGTAAACTTGATGCGACGGCTATTACTGGTCAGAAATCTTGCTGGTTGGACATTGTGCATGAGGTGAATATGTTGGCTCAGAAAGGTGTTACCTTACGTGATCTCATGCGTATTAAAATTGGGAATGGGGAGAATACTAGGTTCTTGGATAAGTGTTGGAATGGGGGTGACATTTTTAGTAAACGATTCCCTCGGTTGTATGCTCTTGAATCGAATAAACGGATAACTGTTGGTGTTAAAATGCTTCAGCCGGGTTTGGATTTTTCGTTCCGTAGGAATCCGAGAGGTGGTGTGGAGCAAGTGCAGATGGAGAATCTTGTAGCTTTGGTGCAGGATATCAATTTATCCCCAAGAAATGATAGGTGGATGTGGGCGTTGGAGAATTCAAGTGAGTTTACTGTTGCTTCGGCTAGAAAATACATTGATGATAAGCTGCTGCTTGGGGTTGGGTCTAAAACTAGGTGGGTTAAGTGTGTACCGATTAAAGTCAATGTGTTTGCGTGGAAGGGTTAAACTAGATCCACTGCCAACTAGGTTTAATGTTTCTCGTCGGGGTATGAATCTGGATTCTATCAGGTGTGTTGTTTGTGATCAAGGTGTAGAGACTACGAGGCACTTGTTTTTTTCGTGTAATATGGTTCGTCAAACTACTAGATTGATTACTCGATGGTGGAGCGCTCCTCATGAAGAGTTTGAAGATTATGATGGGTGGAGAATTTGGCTAATTAATCTGCGGCTCCCAATTAAAAATAAGTTGTTACTTGAAGGTGTGTTTTACGTTATGTGGTGGTGTCTCTGGTCGATTATAACAAATTGATTTTTGAGGACAAGAATCTCGTGAAGGCTTTATTTTTTGATGATGTTATTTGTAAGTCGTACAATTGGTGTAGGTATAGATGTAACGCCTCATTTAGTATAAATGATTGGCGTAAAAACCCTCATCTTATTCCTTTGTAAGCGCTAGCTCCTTGCTAGTTTTGTTTTTAATAAAATTCCTGTTCAAACAAAAAAAAATTGTTGTAATTTTGTTCTTATTTATGGATTTCATTTATGTTTTTGTTGTTATTTTTAAAGATTTTTGTGTTGTTTTTATTGACTTTTAGTTGTTTATTGATTGATTAATGTGATGATGTGATGATTGTGATTATTTGTTCTTGTTTCTAGATTTTATTTGTGTTTTGCAAGACGTTTATGAGAATTTTTATGAGGATTTTTGTGTTTTTGTGATAATATGAGATATTAAAGGTTGGATTTAATTGAAAACAAGAGATATTATGATCTTTATGTTAGATTTATGGTGGATTTGTGTGTTTAATGGATACATTGTGCATGTTTCAATAGGTTTTACAGCAAGATTTGAAAATATCTATAGTTGAATTAGCAAACTGAAGAAGCTATGGTTAATCAAAGTACAATATCTTCATAAACAAAGTGAAAAGCTCAAACACCTGTTATATCACATGTGATATCATACGTGATATCACACGTGATTCAACAAATAGAAAAAGCCGACACATCTATGATGTCGCATATGATATCAAAGTCTCCTCCAAAAAGTTGAACAAGAAACAAAACTAATAAAATAAAAAGGTTGACATATTCTAAAAATCAAATAAAGTGTTGCATCAAATTTAAAAGAATATTACAAGTGATATAAACATCAAAATCAAACCCAAGTGTTGCATCATTTTTAACAGAATATCACATCAAAATCAAACCAAAGTGTTGTATCATTTTTAACATAATATCACCAGTGATACCAGATACAAGAACCACATGAATCACAAAAATGCTCATAAAAAATTATTCCAAACTATTGAGCATATTTTTTTTAAAAATATTCAAAAACTATGAATCACAAGTGATACATCAAATAAAAGAAATTGAAAAAAAGGTAAAATTAGACTTTGACTGCAGCAGATCCACCTTCAACGGAGCCGCCTCCAGGAACATCGTCTTCGAGACCACCGTCTCCAGGGGTCACCGCCCCCCAGGGAAATGCCTAGAGAATACTGGTAACGCACTAGCATAAACTTTAGGAACCCAAAAAACTTATCCCCTAGGAGTGTCAATAACTCATGATGATTAAACGACTTAAGTGTTTTCACACTATTAGAAGCTGTAAACAAAAGTAAACACACAATAAATAGGGTATCATCACAACTTTTTCTTTTTTAAAAAAAGGGCTTTAACTATGGTTATAAAACAATAACAATGAAATATCACAAGTGATACTATATATGACATATAATAAAGTTTAACCAGTAAACATCAAACCTATAAAAAACAAAATATCACAAGTGATACTACAAAATTACAGTTCAAAGCAAGCTGTTAGGTCACCATGTTGTAACATACACAATCATAGAATCATAAACCAATAAGAAAGAATAAGATGAAGAAGATGANTGTGATGTCGCATATGATATCAAAGTCTCCTCCAAAAAGTTGAACAACATGAGAATGAGATACACTACAAATTAGCAATAAAAGTGTGGTAGTTAGTAGTTATTGAGGGATTGGTGTCATAATGTGATGAATGTTGTGATGACATAAGAAATCACAAGAGATATTGAGCTTGTGACATGCTTCTATTGGATTTGTAATGCATTTATTTTCTTAATTGATAGAGAGTGCATGTTTCGATTGGTTCAACACCGTCTTCGACACCAAGTATTTATTTATTAGGTTCCGAGCCATATTGGATGGTGCCCGAGTTTTTACTACTTTTGGGAATGGCTAAGTGACTTGTATGATCATTACTTTGTAAACTAACAGTATCACATGTGATATTACTCTTAGCTAACTAAAACATTTTGTTTTACATTAAAATGTTTTATATCACAAGAGATATAACACTGTTAATAACATATACCAAATATGTATAAAAACAAGAAACAAAACTAATAAAATAAAAAGGTTGACATATTCTAAAAATCAAATAAAGTGTTGCATCAAATTTAAAAGAATATCACAAGTGATATAAACATCAAAATCAAACCCAAGTGTTGCATCATTTTTAACAGAATATCACATCAAAATCAAACCAAAGTGTTGTATCATTTTTAACATAATATCACCAGTGATACCAGATACAAGAACCACATGAATCACAAAAATGCTCATAAAAAAATATTCCAAACTATTGAGCATATTTTTTTAAAAATATTCAAAAGCTATGAATCACAAGTGATACATCAAATAAAAGAAATTGAAAAAAAGGTAAAATTAGACTTTGACTGCAGCAGATCCACCTTCAACGGAGCCGCCTCCAGGAACATCGTCTTCGAGACCACCGTCTCCAGGGGTCACCGCCCCCCAGGGAAATGCCTAGAGAATACTGGTAACGCACTAGCATAAACTTTAGGAACCCAAAAAACTTATCCCCTAGGAGTGTCAATAACTCATGATGATTAAACGACTTAAGTGTTTTCACACTATTAGAAGCTGTAAACAAAGGTAAACACACAATAAATAGGGTATCATCACAACTTTTTCTTTTTTAAAAAAAGGGCTTTAACTATGGTTATAAAACAATAACAATGAAATATCACAAGTGATACTATATATGACATATAATAAAGTTTAACCAGTAAACATCAAACCTATAAAAAACAAAATATCACAAGTGATACTACAAAATTACAGTTCAAAGCAAGCATTTTGTTTATTTGTAACTCATTTATACCCTCATGATTCCCTCTCAATTTCAGCCTCAAAAACCAAGATTGGTGTCAACCATTGTGTAATAAATGCTACATTACGACAAGAGCATTAAAATCTTAGCCAACTGTACACTAAATATCCTCTTTGGAACTGAACTCACAAAGATATGTGCATACTATAACAATCATGTTTTACCACTTAAGACGAGACCGAAGATGTAAATTTAGATAACGCCTAGGCAACGACCTCCATAAGCATAACAATCAAAAGCATTTTATTAGGCACTAAAGATATCATAAATTGTTTTACCTTGTCCAATAGGGTGAAAGGGGCCTTGGATGGTACAAAAACTTTTCTAACAGCTTTTGCTGCATCAATCTGAGAGAAAATTTAGTTCAATGTTAAAAAGTATAAATTGCATAAATGTGCATGATCACGAGCTTCACCACGCATCTCAGAATACATATTTGTTGTGATCTTGACAAAGTTAAAGCATTCATACACCACAGACATTAATAGAACCTATCTTAACAAGCACTAAGTTTCATAAGAAAAACATTATCGACTGCAACTCCAGTTTCAAGCAAGACAGGAGTTGAACGCCCTGAACTCCGGTTAGCTAATTTATTTCCATAATTCAAACTTCCATGCCCGCCATTATAACCATTGACCAAGACATGAGAGCTTCTACTGCATCCAATGGTTGTATGTTGAGAAACACATAAAACAGCAAAATTATCATATCATCAACTTCAGTTGTCACCAGTAATAGTACACATATGATAGAGAGCAGATTCAAAAAAAGCAATCAAACATAAAAATAACATTCCAATGCAGCTAAAAACATAAATTCAGCTAACAACTTAATTAATAGGCAAAATTACAGGACCAAATAACAAGATTATCAAATATTTTTCACTCACACATTTGATCAAAACACTTGGTGTGCAACTTGATCAGAAGGAATGTTAAACAACTTGATCTACATAATTAACAACCGATTCAACAACATTATCAACTACAACAATATCAATCAAATCAACGTCTGAAACAAACGGTTCATTCAAATCAAAAGGAGACATAAAAAAAGGATGATAATGATCGGGAGGTGATGATGAGATGATGATCGGAATGGTGATGGTGATTGGAACGGTGATGATGATCGGAACAGTAATTATGGATGGGATAACAAATTTTTGAAGGAAAGGAATGAGAGCTGAGGAAAACATATAGAAAGTGTGTGTAAAAAATGACGAATTGAAATAAAGAAAAATAAGTAAAGGCTTTTTATAATTGGTAGATTAAGGTTAAGCATAGTGAAAATTTATCCCTCAGTAAGCACCAAAATAAAAGTAAGATTCAAAGAAGATTTGTAGTAAAAATTAAAGTTAGGAAGTTATATCATTTTTCCTTAAAAATATATCGATATACTCCTATACTCCTATCATTTTTCCTTAAAAATATATCGAGACAGATTAAAAAAGTAGTTGACTCAGCCCAAACTTTCATAATGAAGATGCGGCTTCTAAAGTGGGGTATCATGAATTTTCCTCTTTATTTTATGGAAAGGCAAAAAAAAGAGCTACACAGTATTGGGACATGTATTATTCAAAGTATGCAATTTTGATCACGCTTTCATAAACATCTTAATTTGAACCAAAAGCAACCAAAAAAATCATTAGTTTAAAGAAACTAACGAAGTTTTTGAAATCTTAAAGCCGTATCAAACAAACATAAAAGAGTTGCTTTTAACTCCATCTATTGTCCAATGCATTCAAAGGGTGGAGAAGATTCTACTTTTTAGCATTTTAACTTTTAAGTCTTGAATTTATTCATTGTTAGATCTGTCCTATATCCAATGTATATGTAGTTTTAATCGGTTATAATTTTTCTTTTGTGCTTGTTTAGTTTAACAATGATATTGGATTAGAAAACGAATAGAAGTTATGCGTGAACTTGGAGTACACGGAGAAATAAAGACAAGCAATGGCATTAGTATACTGTATAGCGTAAACCGTATACATGTATAAAGAGTCTCAAGAGAATCGAATGCATCAATTATGTATATTCGTTGAGTTTCTTTCTGATTCTAGAAAGACATAGAAGATAGAAGTTTAACCAAGATAAAAATGTTTAACGTATGCACGTTACTCCAATTCTTCGACGACCTTTTTTTTTAACGAAACTTCCAAGACTCAAATTTGACAAGCCTGCATGTTAAGATAGTATTGACTATTGATTAAAAATGAAACTCTTTGCATCTTTAAGTATTGGGCCTTACAGTTCAAACTAGAAAAATATTGGCCCATTGTTTGGTTGGTTTAGCTGTTAGGACTTGCACATGATGGGATTATGATAGAACGACCACTTGTTTTCATAAGAGCGCTAGATACTGTGGCTCAAACGCTACTTCAGCAACTCACTCAACTCGCTCACACAAAACTACCTTCTTCTTCAGGGATTGAGCCAAAAGGAACACACCCATCATTTTTTTTCCACTATTTTTTCAAACCAACTTATTTTTCATTCATTAAAATAAAAATACAAATTACAATTTTCTTAAAAAAAAAAAAGAAAAAGTTAAACTTAGTCTAAACACACAGCCCCTTAATATAAACCCATACACACTAAAAAAAAATTACTAATACTAATAAGTAGCCCAACACACACTAAACCCACTAACACATTTCAAAAATTAAAAAAAATAATAATAAATAAAAAAAAAATCATCTTTTTCATAATACCTGACTACCTGCACACATACACACATTAAAAAACACAACATAAACACAAACTCATTAAAAANTCAACAACTCTTGCAGGGGAAGGGGATCGGTACCCCTCTGGCGATGCCAGTGGTGTGTCCACATTGAGCTGACGAGCTTGACGCCATCATACCGCTCTAAGCATCTTTGTGACTAAAAAGAAATATTGTCCAACTTCCAATCAATTTTATGATGGCTACGAGTGTGAATGTTTAAGATTATTAGTTCAAATAAAACATAACACTAGCTAATAAAATGGCAAGTGCATGATTTTGGTAAATAATTATTAGTTCAAATAAAACATAACACATATATTTGGGAGATGACTGCACTCGTTCTTTTTTAATTGGAACATACCAGCGTAAAAACAGATACATTTAAACATAAAATATGATATCACTATCTAATGTATAAATTTGTGTGTATCAACTATGAAACTGAAAAAGAATATTTATGAAATTCCGAGATTCTTTAACTTGACATGAAGAAACAATTTCAAAATATATTGATGAATTATGTCTAAGCTAAACAAAATTACTCTTTGATAGATAGTGATTTCAATAATAGATTAGAGAGAATGCTTATAAACTCACCGCCTTCACGTCAGCATCACATCATTATTCAGCACATCATCAAATTGATATAATAGTCACTATCAAACCAAACTCAAAAAAATATACTATCACTTTATGCAAGCATACCCTAAAAAAAAAAAAAAAAAAAAAAAAAGACAATGGGCACGCTGTTATGCACCACCAACCAGTGAGTTAGCGCGTGGTTGGCGGGTGGGGTATAATGGGGTTGGTGTGGTGGTGCTCACTATTTCTATATCTTGCGTAATAATAATAATAATAATATTTTTGTTCACTTATAGTAGTGAGTTTATTTTTCTTACGTTATATTTAAAGAAAAAATATAAAAAGATTTTGCTTGGCTTTAACGTTTCATTTTTCATTTAAGTTTACTTTTTATTTGAACTTTCAAATTCTAGGACTATCTGCTAATCGCTCCGAGTTTATACAAACCCGCGTTCTTAGGGTAAAAAACTTGTTGGTCTACTTCACCAACTTAAACGTAAGTTCAAAAAAGGACTTGTAAATTAGAAAACACACCAAACGTACCCCTCGAGATCCTGTCACCCGAACCTTGTACCAAACAACCGTTCGCTGAGGAACTTTCCGTTATATCGAAACTCAACTTATTTGAGGAGAAAGTCGAAACTCCACCCAATTCCCTACCTGTGATCGTCATTGACCCCGATGACCAACCAATCTGGTCGAGCACTAGGATCGTTACACCAAGACCTAGTTCCACTATTACTTAATTTCCTCTTGCTAACAATTTCGTTATTAAGGGTACCCACATGAAAATGATTCGGGAGAATCAATCTGATGGGAGAATTCGGTCCGATCCTCACCGACACATAGCCCATTTTCTTGAGATTAGTAACTTATTCCAATATGGTGAAAATCAAGAGGAATCAATCAAGTTGAGGAGTTTTCCTTTCTCATTGTCTGGAGAAGCAAAAATTTGGTTGAACGAATTGGATGAAGGAACAATTACTATGTGGGATGAACTGAGAGAAGGTTTTATGAGCCTATTAATTTCTCTCTCAAAGTTTAAATGTCTCCTAAGTGAAATTGATAGCTTTCACTAACTCGATCACGAAACTCTCGTTGATGCTTGGCTCCGTATGAAAGACATGCTTCGCACTTGTCACGGACGCGGTGCCATATGCCATATGCCCTAACTCTATGAATGTATAGGTCTTCGTAAAACTCTTACTATCAAAAAGCCGCAATTCATTCAATAAATACAACGAGAAAAACAACTAGTGCAATCTAGTGTTGCATTTAGTAGGATGCACAAGCTAATACATATAAGAATGAAGCCGGTTTTCCTACTCCTAACGAGATGCAACCAATTAAACAAGAGACGACAATCAATAATTAATAACTAGGTTTCATTAATCTAAGCAAACACTAATTAGTTTGGCCGAGCATGTTAAATAGAAGAGAAGAAATATATAATCAAACAACACATAGACATATTGAACGATTAAAGAGGAATTACTTAACTTCAATTAAACATAGGGTTTGGGGGCTGAGAAACCCTTACAAAAGCTCTGAAATTTGTGCACACTATGATCCTCCAAGATGTTACACGAATAAAGGAAAACATACGAAATAATATATATTACATATATACATTTACAAAGGTGACGGTGTCACGTGATGATTGTAACGCCGTCAGCCCGCCGTCGTTAGGGTTTCATTTGTAGCTGTGTCGCCGTCGCTAAGTAGTCTCTGACGCCGTCATGAACTGTGACGTCGTCAGCTCTCCAGCCTTGTAAATTATCTGAGCCGTCGCTTGTAAAATTTGCATCAAATCTTCTTGTTAAAATACAAGTGACGGCGTGTTAAATTATCAACCCAGGTCGCGTGTTGGAGCCGTTTATTTACACTACTTGACTTATTCAGACTACTGTATCATCGAGGTGAGTACATGGCCCCTATTTTCAATTGTTTCGTACTATCTTTGGGGGAGATACATGCTTAAATACTTGCTTTATACTTTCACAGGTACTCTAAACTTTTACTGATTACCGTGAGTCATATCCCCACTTTTACTCGTTTAATTACTTTATAAATTCTTTGGGGGAGATACATGCTCGAATACTTGCTCAAAACATTTATACTCTTATGCTACGCTATACTTTTTATACTTTTGGACATGAAGTGTAGTTACGATATGTGCCTTAATGTGTTACACTTATTCTTATACACTTTATTCTTAGCAACTGTTTAACTCCTTGATGGAGCCGATGGAGAGGTATTAATAGTACTATCGGGTTGACGCCCCCACCATTGGTCCCAAAATCTTGGCCTTTGGTGAATGTAATCCAGTATTCTTGTGAAACTTACTTATTCTAGTCATGAGGTTCAGTTGGCTGTTACTCTTTACATTAAGAACACACATATATCGTATATACTTATGTCCTACTCATACTATATCTAGCATTGGGTTGTGAACACACAGGTTGCAGGTTTTGTGTGGGCGGGATTTGCAACTGAGTGGATTTACAATGCCTTTGTTGTGGAAACTTTCTTTAAAGGCTTTGCAATTTCACTAAACTCTAAGAACTCACCAACCTTTGTGTTGACACTTGTTGAGACAAAATATAATTACGAGTAACTTGTACATTTCACGTTATGTATACATTCAACACCTCTCAACGTCTCGAGTCGTCGTATGCTACAACACAGGTTCGTACATGTTTGTTATGTGGCATTATGATCAAACCCATTGACCAACCATTTAGAATGTTTAAAATACTTTTAGAGTCTTTAAGTATTTTAGGTGTCAAAGTACACTTTAGGTGTTAAATAGAATAAGTGCCACATTAGGCGTCTAGATAATATTAGTAAGTTTACAATCTATAAAAATATGTCTTATAACAACATAAGTACATAAAACATTTTTAGTAACTTACTAAATATTATATAGCTTGCTAATATATTTTTCATATACAAGTAACTTACCTTTTTAAGTTAGTATATACATTTGTCTAAATGTATTTTTCATAAAATGGAAAACACTCTTTTATTACCTCGTGTATAGTGTCATCTAAATTTGAAAAGATTCTTGTAAGATATGTCATAGATCTTGTAATTGACTTAGAAGATCTTGATTAGACTAGAGATAGATATAGAAGGATATTTGGAAGATATCTTTGTTAGTTTTGGAAAGTAGCCCATGGTTTATGCACATGGTTTATGTCTTTGTTAGTTTGCCTATAAATAGAAGTCCATGGTTTACTCATGGACTTGATGAAAAACAACACACATATAGATAAGTAGAAAATCATGTAGAAACATCAATGAATCACCCTTTCCATAATGATCATAATTTTACTAACTCTCATAATGTTGTAAGCATAGCATACTTCATGATCCACCAAGAAGGGTACAAGATCTTGAAGTCATCATTCATTAAAGCATACCAACATATGAAGATTCAAGGGCTCTTGACATCCTCAATGATTGAAGACTTCTTATTCAAGAAGTTCATTTAGATTAGGCATTCATATCCATTAGACATGTATGTCTTGGATCATCATTGTAACATCACAATCTATTCACCAAACTAGATTAGATGGTTTATGTGTTTGTGCCATAAAACACAAGGTTTTTATGTTGGGCCAAAAAACATAGCGGGAGTGGTTGTACCCTTGTAAAAGAACTCGACATCTAGCTTAGTGTCGGAAATATTGTATAGGCGACGATAGGAATGGTTGTACCTTTGTAAAGAACTCGGTATCTAGCTTTGTACCGGATAAAGTGTAAGCGACGATTGTAAGGTTTTCTCCGCCGAGAAGGGAGGTTGTTGAGTTTTTAAAATGGAGTACGATCCATGTATCAAATTACCATTGAAGCGGAATATAATATGAAAAATGATCCGCTAAGTATACTTAGAAATTTTGTTGTTAAATGTTACTTTGTATACAAGCTTGAAGGTGTCCTTGACAAATAAAAGAAAACATTTCTTAAAATTTGTAAGTGTCAAATTATGTGGTTAGAGCTAATTTACGTAAAATACGGTTTTAAAAGGAGCGTTTGGGATAACTATAAATTTAGTTGAATAATCACCTCCGTAAATGATTAGATAAGTCACATAAGAAAAAATGATGTTAAAATAGGTGTATTATATGTTTACTAACAAATCTAGTAAGTCCTACACATTTTCGCTATGCGAAATACATGTTTTTAGCATTCTGTGACATTTTGTTACAGCAGACCCGCGGATCACAAAGAACCCTTTAAAGGGTTCCTTGCCATTTGGAGACAGGTTCCTTGGTCTGCACAGTATACAGTTTTTGTCAAACTTCAAAAATTCATAACTAATTAAACGTAAGTCCGTAGGAGTCACGCCACCTATCAATTTAAATTAATACACCTAAATAAACCAAATACTACAGTATATCCAAAATGTTAAGTTTTGTTTTGACATAAAAACTCAAACTTTTGAGTCGGGCAATTTAAATTGGTATCCTTTGAACATTAATGTAATTTCTTTTGAAACTAAAGAAATTGGTGATAATTATATAAAAAGGAAACTAATCAAGCTTGGTATACATCATCATATTTAAACGCAAAGTGACGAAAAGTATATTTCTTTTTATGATATGCTAAATGACTACTTGTTTTGGTTGTTTGCATACATGTTGCTTGCTTATTGAAAGTTGTGATTGCACTTGCTTATTTGTGATACATAAGTGTCAATCTTGCCATGATATTCATTTGCTTGTCTATCAATTTCATGTTTATACACAATAAGACCTTTGCTAGATTTTGTGTACTAAGTTGAAAACTTGTTTTTGCATTGCTTATAGATTTAGATCACCCTCTTTGCATATGTTATATTAAAATCTTGAATAACTCACTTAGATTGAGATTTAAGTTATACTAATTAAGTATCTTGAAAGATGGACAAGAGTCTAAGTGTGTCACTACATTTTGAAACATGTAGTATTCTTATATGAGTATTTGGCATAACTTGTTATTCGAACTATTTGGTAGTTAAACATTGTGTTTCATGGACTTATGTACTTGTAGGATCTTTGGTATCTTTAGAGGATGTTATGTACTAACCGGATATGCAGGTGGACAACATTTGTGATGTTGTTAAAATTTCAATATTTTCACTAAGTAGTGAAAATCGCTAGCCCCTCGTCAAAGTCTATCGGTAAGGATGTTTCTATATCCATTTTTATCATTTCCCAATCAGATATAGTACTAAGTTTTTGTTTTAGGAGTTTTTAGAAAATTCGAAAATCGTTATGCCCTCGAAAAACCTGGTCTATCCAGATTTTTGGCCTGGCGGATCTGGCGGAACCAAATTAAGGGTTCCGCCAATGCAATTTCTGGGTACTCCCAGTTTTGGCCCAACGGACCAAGCGGAACCAAAATCAAGGTTCCGCCCGTTTAGTCTTTTGGTTTCGCCAGTCCTGTAGCTTCCTTTTTAAATTTTCATTTAAATCCCTCACTCAAGATCACTCACTTTCATCACTAGGATTCTTCTAATTGATGTTCACTCATATTAGGATTAGGACATCTCACTTGCACCTATAAGATAATCATCTATAATAATAATTTCAAAATTTCACAAGAATGATCCAAGATACCTTTCTCCATAAAGGAAGGAATCCGGAAACTTGCTCCTTGCAATTCTCGAACCACTGAGTATTTGTGATCACTACACACACTCACTACATTCTTCCATCCTTAACTCATCCTTCATCCATTAGCTTCACTTATTTGGTGACTGACAACTTCCTAACAAATCCGGACTCATTATTTGCAAAGATTACATACAATATCAAAATCACAAGTCCAACTTATGACTATAGATATTGTCGTGTATCTACATATGTTACATCACCTGGTTAACATGAAAATAATGTGTCATCCTTCATGACGATAAGGATTTACATCGAGTCATAACTCACTCTTAAGTTATAGATGTATTATCGAGTCTTGCCATCCTTTTATGCTATCCAATCTCAACTAAGTAGGATTGACAACTTAAGTATTTCGTTCGAAATATTCAAATAAATTTGACTTGCTACCGTAGTCATTAAAAGTTATATCTGAAAAATCAACACCCATGTATTTTAACAAATATTTGTTAAAACACTCATCACGACTAGAACACTTATCGTAATACTCTCCCAATCAATAGGAACAAAAACAAATGTCAATAGGTTTTCATCCTTAAACATTTAGTACTTAAGTTCACTTGTTCTTTCACCATCATCTCATCACATTCACCTTGTGATATATCTCAGCCCATATGCTTCACAAACATGACCAAAACTTCAAGCACTTCACCCGCTAGTTGTACCAACCAATGGATCACAACAAATTAGGATTCATCCTTCTTTGCTTTCAACATCTATGAAACTTAAGTATTTCCATAGCACAACAAACCTCTACATCACTACATCCTTCTTTAGACACACTAGAAGACCTACCACCTAGATAAACCAATCCACCATCCTTATCTTCATTTGAATCAATTGAGTGCAGTGCTCAAAAAGCCCTTTGTCCAAACACTCGTTAAACAAACTCAACCATACTTTAGCACCTATAGGATTAGAACCTTCACCATCAAATGAGCATGAAGCGCACATTCAATTATACTAGGTTTAAGTAATACCACTTTCACAAGTTATCAAAGTATTAGTAATACTTGTAACTTCTGCATATGTTTCATTAAACTTCAAATCAACATTTTAACAACTTATGTTAAAATACAATCTCACAGCCAACCTCATACACCCTGAGCAACAATGACTCTTGAGGAGTATACATAAGAAACTCGAGTGAATTCCTCTTGTCATCATCTAGTGAATATAATCTTGAGACCAAGTATATTTAGGATAGCACTATCCGATTCAAACACTTTGGCTTCATATCTTCATTTAGGAAAACATGATGTTTTGGAAGACATTATGCCTAAGAAATCATGTGTTAAGTTTTCATCCTGTTAAAAGGATAATGTATATCCTATGTATCACTCTCTCCTTGCGACATAAACGGTTGTGTTACAAGAGATTTCATTATACCTCATCGGGTAAATGATCTTAAATAAACATCTGCAAGCGCTATAAACTAGAGCTTCCTCATCATCTTGTCATACTTGTTTTCATAAGCATGATGACTTTATTCCACGAGCTAATCTTACGTATTAAAAGACACTATATGTATCTATTTCCTTTCAAGCATACACCATAACCTAACCTTGCTCATAATCTAGTTCAAACCATATGCATATCCTACACATCTCTAGAGCATACACAAGATCTATTGAAGTTAGTAATTTCACTTAGATTCCTGTTCCAATGAGCTTTCTTAAGAACCTTCTTAACATATTATGTTATCACACACAAACACATCTCTTGGTCTTGGATGACCAAATCACTTATGTAACACATACTTAAACTCAACATAAAAGATGTCTCCTTTTAGATCATTCAACCATAGATTCCAAACATAAAGATTAAAATCTTTTGCATTACACATACATATGTCGTTTACATGTTATTTGGGCATCTTAACATAACCATGATAACTATTTGATTGATTCATGTGTAAACCTTGGAAAGGTTTTGTCTGCATGCTTATATGTTTCATGCTACTAAATGTTAGCATGATTTATATGATATTTTCATTCTTTATTTATATGATGTTTTGCATGATTAACATGTTACTTGTTAACTCATGATATGTCATTTTGATACATGATGCTTTTATATGATATTTATATATTTGAAAGCTTGTGTCTTTTGCTGTCATTTATTAGATCCATGCTTAGGATGGTCTACATAATACTTGCTCCAAAATATTATCATTTAAACATGGGCTGCATAAATTGTTTGTCTTGTTTCTTTCGTGACTTTGTCACACTATTTGTTCACTTCGTGTGCACTTATAATTTGTCGAAGTACTTTTGGTATGATAAACATTTAGAAGTCGTTTTATCATACAAATTAATCACATAGATTGTTATATGCTTAAGTGTCTAAGCTTAACAACAAAACAATTTCACAATGAAGTGTTTTAAATAATGTCATGCTCTTGCTTAGTATGATTATTTGTCTTGTTGCTATGTGGTAACTTTATGTCTAGTAGTCGAATGCGTTGTTTGTATTAGATAATATCTTTAGATTTTTATCTTGTTGACATCTTTTGTCACTAACAAATTTGTTTTAGTGGATTGAGAACTAATCATTTGCCATCTCACTTCGTTCTAGCTTTTATATGCTCATCTCGCATAATTGTAATCCCTTTATCGCTACGTGGATTAGTAATATGTTTTATGGAACCCCTACACTTGCATATAGTTTTATAGCTAATAGGATTGAGTCTTAGAGATTTGAAATTTGTGTTTGGATATCTTTAAATCAACCTCTTTCTAATTCACATAATTGCTTCCGCTTTCCAAAAATCACTTCCATCACTATTTAGCTATAACAATACTCTTATCCTTTCCACCTCCGCTTTTCAAAAATCACCTCCATAACAATACTCTAATCCTTTCCACCTCCTTTGAGAAAACCACATGCCTCGTCATGCGATCATCTCGCATTGATAGAGAAGAGCTACATGACTTCAAGGATAAAGTTCTTTGTATGCTAACCAACATCCGCAAAAATATTACTAAGCTCATCGCTTTATTAACTTACAACCTCCTAAACACTTCATCATCATTCTTTATACGATGCATTACACAATATGTTGGATGTCCACCAATTAAGGCGGAGAGAAATTCATTCACATAGTTGTCTTCTCGCATTAAAGAACATGTACTTATGTTTCTTACATCCTCTAATACCAACATGTAGGTTCACACCATCTAGTTATAATGAGTTCACTAAATCACAAGTGTTTCAATCCTTATTAACCATACATCACAGTTCTGTAACCAAAACCTCATCAAGTGAAAAACACATCATGTGTTTGACAAATCTCTTAAACAAGAATACACCTCATGAGATCTTTGATTTCATGGTTCTCTACTTTGAGTCGCTTATATCATTTATATATATACATCATATTTTTCTTTGAGATAAAATATATTGCACTAATCTTTTCATTGTAGGTTCATCATATATGCTTATTCGTCTATTGCATACTCATCTAAGGATGATGTTTGCATCGAATATTTTCCTTCTTTAATTATAGGTGCTTCTTGACGCAGGAGGAATATCCATCAAGCACTCATATTGCATCTTCTATACACTTTGTTGTATAGGACACATTTGTCTAAAGACAAAGCTTCTATTATACTAATTTTTGTTTTGTAGGTTCATGTTGACACCCTAAAGCAAGGGGGAGCTTCCGTCAAGCATTTATAGAATGCATTATATACACGCATTGTTATATATCACATACTCATTATAGGACAATTACTGTCTTACACTAACCTTTATTTTGTAGGATTCTTCATCCTTGCATCATATACGCTGGTACCCTAGCAACGGGGAGTATTGATCAAGGGTGAGTTAATCATGCACTAACCTTTGTTTTTGTAGCTTTCTTATTTCTTGTTTCATATACGTTGGGACCCTAGCAACGGGGAGTATTGATCAAGGGGAGCTACAATCAAGGGGAAGCATGCACGCATTCATCTTTATTCTCATTCTTCGACACACTTTTGTGTTTTGATAAAAAGAAGGAGATAGGTCAACATAGTCCAAAATGCATTTCATTCATCATGCATTTTTCATAAATTTTTTATGTTGCACAGCACTAAACTTGATGTAGGTTAAGGAACTTAATTTGATCCATGGATCCGCTAACAACCTAAGGAACGCAACAACCTTAGGAAATTGGAGTTGAAGAATTAACTTCACTAGGGATGATGCAAGCTCGCCATTTCGGGGAGAAATGAAGTCAACTCCAAGGACACACCCTTTTTGTTTCGACAAAAAGGGGGAGAAGAGTGTAAACGGAGAAGGAAATGTAGAAGGTATTGCGGATACAAGTAAGTAATACAGACACAAGTAACTTTTTACATTTTACGTTCTATCACGTTTACATATTTTTTCATCACCAAAAAGGGGGAGATTGTTAGTGCAAATATTACGATATTTAATCTATACAGTCTCGTTTGTTTTGATTGATGACAAACGTATAACTTGATACATAAAGTAAAATGTACAAGTTACTCGTAATCATATTTTGTCTCAACATACATTCAACACCTCTCAACGTCTCGAGTCGTCGTATGCTACAATACAGGTTCGTACATGTTTGTTATGTGGCATTATGATCAAACCCATTGACCAACCATTTAGAATGTCTAAAATACTTTTAGAGTCTTTAAGTATTTTAGGTGTCAAAGTACACTTTAGGTGTTAAATAGAATAAGTGCCACATTAGGTGTCTAGATAATATTAGTAAGTTTACAATCTATAAAAATGTGTCTTATAACAACATAAGTACATAAAACATTTTTAGTAACTTACTAAATATTATATAGCTAGCTAATATATTTTTCAGATACAAGTAACTTACCTTTTTAAGTTAGTATATACATTTGTCTAAATGTATTTTTCATAAAATGGAAAACACTCTTTTATTACCTCATGTATAGTGTCATCTAAATTTGGAAAGATTCTTGTAAGATATGTCATAGATCTTGTAGTTGACTTAGAAGATCTTGATTAGACTAGAGATAGCTTTAGAAAGATATTTGGAAGATATCTTTGTTAGTTTTGGAAAGTAGTCCATGGTTTATGCACATGGTTTATGTCTTTGTTAGTTTTGAAAAGTAGCCCATGGTTTATGCACATGGTTTATGTCTTTGTTAGTTTGCCTATAAATAGAAGTCCATGGTTTACTCATGGACTTGATGAAAAACAACACACATATAGATAAGTAGAAAATCATGTAGAAACATCAATCAATCACCCTTTCCATAATGATCATAATGTTACTAACTCTTATAATGTTGTAAGCATAGCATACTTCATGATCCACCAAGAAGGTTAAAAGATCTTGAAGTCATCATTCATTAAAGCATACCAACATATGAAGATTCAAGGGCTCTTGACATCCTCAATGAATGAAGACTTCTTATTCAAAAAGTTCATTTAGATTAGGCATTCATATCCATTAGACATGTATCTCTTGGATCATCATTATAACATCACAATCTATTCACCAAACTAGATTAGATGGTTTATGTGTTTGTGCCATAAAATACAAGGTTTTTATGTTGGGCCACAAAACATAGCGGGAGTGGTTGTACCCTTGTAAAAGAACTCGATATCTAGTTTAGTGTCGGAAATATTGTATAGGCGACGATAGGAGTGGTTGTACCTTTGTAAAAGAACTCAGTATCTAGCTTTGTACCGGATAAAGTGTAAGCGCGATTTTAAGGTTTTCTCCGCCGAGAGGGGAGGTTGTTGATCTAGTGAAGTAACTCTCGAGTTGGGTACTTTGCGGAGAGGAGATCCGTCACCGAACCACTATAAATCATCGTGTTCGGTTTGCGCTTTCTTTTACTTATTGCTTTACTTTAATGTTTGCATTATGTGATTGCCTGTGTTGTGACTTGTTGATTATACTTGTATGATCACATGTTTTAAGTTTATGCTAGTCTTAAACTATACTTAACATCTTTCATATTAGAACAAGCTAAAAATGGATATTTGCTACAACAAGTTGTAAAGTTTTTAAACGGAAACGTATTCACCCCCCCTCCCTCTACGATTTCACAACACTTTTTAGCATGTTTATCTCATGTTAGTAAGACAATAGCAGATGCATGGATCATAGAGTCATTTGCATGCTTTGGAGACTTATGCTTTTATCCTCTACCATTCGATACATTTGTAAAACCTTTATGTAATCATACTTTGGGACCTCTTGTAATAACTCTGATTTAAATAATTCGAATGGTAACTTTTCAAAACGTTTCATTTAGAGGCCGTTTTCTATACCTTGTGCTTTATATTAAGAAGTAGCACCCTATTGACATTATCGTTCCGCTGCGATATTTTGGGCGTGTTACGCACAATCTCAACAAATGATAGATCGATATATAATCATGAACAATCTATCAAAGACAAAAACAAGATGCCAATTAGAAGACGAGGATAATATAACAAAATATTAAGCACCATGTATATCTTTGAATATATAATTTTTTTTCCATAATCCAAAATTATCACAGTAGAGAAAATACAATGCTCTCCAGTGTCTACCTAAATCTTCTACGTACCTCCGATGTGACTTCCACTCGAAATCAGGAACTCGTTGCATATTAGCATATCGCGGTAACGATCACACGTCTAGAAGATGGACACGATGAGTGTAAACTTAACCATTTATCAATGCATCCAACGTGAAATCCATGTCCACATTGCGGAAACACACGTATCTCATCTCCATCAACATATTCACTTAAACAAATTTGACATTCAGTCAAACATAACGATCCGTAGTTTGCGTAGCCTTATCTTCCTTGCTAGAATTATATATGAACTTTGGAATCACCTCAATCTTTTTCTTCTTCATTCATCTATAAACGCAACCAGCCAACACAAGGATACCTAGAATACAAATCATTGCAGCGAAGATAATAGCTAGGATAAGCCTGTAACATGACCTATTTAGGCCTAAATCAGGCACACCTGTTACTGATCTCTTATCAGCGACCGACAATCGGAGCTAGGATTTATGGTTAAGGGGAGCCGAAGTTCATGATATAACTCGAAAAAAATAAATGTGTAAATAGAATGGTTTTCAACTTTAGTTTATATAGATAAACCATCACAAAAACTTACGAATGCATTATTAAACCTAGTTTTTTCTAATATATTTAGTGCATAAAAAATATAGTAAACTCAAAAACAGGTTAGTTCTTTATCTATATTTTTTACTATAAAGAACTGACCTTTTTTTTTACTAGGGAAGAGCAAAAAAGCTTAAACTTTCTACAATTTCTTGATTTAGGTTATGGGAGTTCAAAAAATATTCCGTATTCGGATATCCGAAAACTTGATAATAATTTATTAAAAAGTTGGGTTTTATAAAAGGACAGTTTTGGAACTCATATAAAAGTTTTCCAGAAATTATAGATATCAGGATATTCGGATATATAAAGCTGTTATCTGAAATTTCGGATATCCGAATTAAAAAAAACTTAGATAAAATATTATGTCTAACATAAAACTATTATCTCAAATTTCGGATATCTAAATTTAACAACTTGCTCAAAGAAATTCTAAGAGCAGAAGTTAAGTTCCTTATATTGCAATATCTAACTTCTCAATTTATATGATGTTAAGACCATATTTCATTCGCGCATGGTTTTCAACTACTCGTACTAAAGATTGTCTGATGATGATGTATGTGATATTTCTAAATTTTTTTTTCATTGTATTTGAGTAAAAAAAATATTAAGCATCTTCTTGATAACAATTTTTATATGATTTTGATATTAAACAAACTACGGAGCATATGACTTGTTGCATACAAAGTATATTATAAGATGGTATGACATAATGGCAAATTCAGCCATTAGATTTCAGTTTTGTATTACATGGTACTTTTTATAGTTATGCATATTGATCAAAGAAAGAAACTCTATGTTAGTACACTATTGTTATTAATGTTCAATGGTAAGCTTCATTTAATAATGTTTCTAAATCAATATCCTATTAGTCTGAGTAATACCGAGTACGTACTCGAATAGACTAGTAGCAATATATGGTCAATAAGAGATGAAACGACAAGAAATAATAATAATTTAAAACAAGATACGAATTAGAAGACGAGGATAATATAACAAAATATTAAGCTCCATGTATATCATTGAATATATAATTTTTTACATATATAATCTGAAATTATATATCACAGTAGAGCAAATACAATGCTCTCCAGTGTCTACCTAAATATATCTTCCAAGCGAAATCAGGAACTCGTTGCATATATATTAGCATATCATATCGCGTTCAGCTAGATCTCACATCTACAAGACGGACACGATGAGTGTAAACTCAGCCATTTATCAATGCATCCAACGTGAATTCCATGTCCACACTGCGGAAACATACGTATCTCATCTCCATCAACATAATCACTTAAAAAAACCTGACATTCTTAAGTCAAACATATCGATCCGTAGTTCCGCCCGTAGCCTTTATCTTCCTTACTAGAATCATATTTGAACCTTGGAATCACCTGATCAAGCTTTTTCTTCTTCATTCGTCTGTTAACGCAACGAGCCAACACAAGGATACCCAGAATGCAAATCAACACACCGAAGATAATACCTAGGATGAGCAAGTAACATGGTCCATTTAGGCCCAAATCAGGCACACCTGTTACGGATCTCTAATCAGCGACCGACAATCTGAATCTGCATTGATGGAGGGGCGGAGCCAGTATTTATAGTTAAGGGGAGCCGAAGTTCATGACATAACCCTAAAAAATAAAAGTGTAAATAGAATGGTTTCCAACTTTAGTTTATAAACTATCACAAAAACTTACGAATGCATTACTGAACCTAATTTTTTCTAACATATTTAGTGCATAAAAATATAGTAAACTCAAAATAAGGTCAGTTCTTTATCTATTTTGATGCTTCTGAGTATATAACTAGGGAAGAGCAACAAATCTGAAATATTCTAGGATTTCTTGATTTAGGTTATGGGAGTTCAAAAAATATCCAGTATTCGGATATCCGAAAACTTGATCATAATTTATTAAAAAGTTGGGTTTTATAAAAGGACAGTTTTGGAACTTGATATGTGCTTATTCACATATCTTTTATTCACCATTATTAGACTATTATAGACCAAAAACTAACGTTCAAAGCCAAAGATATAGTGTTTTTGTGTTTATGACTGTGCAGGTAAGGATATTGCAAAAACATCATGAAAAGCAACCTAAAAGCCCAAAACGAGCACGAGATTTGGAAAAGAGTCAAGAAGCCGAGTCAAAGATGAAATTTACTCAAGTAAAGCCCGTGACGATGTTTTCATTACTTAAAGGCTCGTGAATATGAAAGAGATACTTAATCGAAGATTAAAGATGATTATCATGTATAAGCTTCCCAAACTC